>PVLD010009833.1:37055-74560 GCA_004027595.1 Dinomys branickii | reverse complement strand
TCTGTTTAGGGAATTATTTCTATCATTGTTCTTGGGATTGTGGTCTCTTTTTTCTCTGTGGAGAATATCTTTTAGTGCTTTTTGCAATGCTGGTTTGGCACTCATGAAGTTCTTCAGTTGTTCTTTGTCGTGGAAATATATTATTTCTCCATTGAGTTTGAGGGATAGTTTTGCAGGATACATCAGTCTGGGTTGGAAGTTGTTTTGTCTCAAAATCTGTAATATCTCGCTCCAAGCTCTACTTGATTTCATGGTTTCCGTTGAGAAGTCTGTTGTGATTCTGATGGACTTTCCTTTATAGGTGATCTGTTTCATTTCTCTAGCAGCTTTTAATATTGTGTTCTTTTGCTGGATATCTGGGATCTTGACTATTATATGTCTGTGTGAGTTTTTCTTTGGGTTATGGATCGTTGCGGTTCCATATGTCTTGATTAACTGTACTTCAGTATCTTTTACCTTGTTTGGGAAATTTTCTGCTATTATTTCAGCAAATATTCTTTTTATATCGTTTGTGTTGTCTCCTGCTGTTTCACTGACTCCTATTACTCGAATATTATTTCGTTTTGCCTCATCTTGCAGCTGTTGGATTGATTTTTCTTGGGTTTTTGATGATTTTATGAGAGCCTTCATTTCACACTCATAAGCTGCCATGCTGTCTTCAAGGTCTGAAATTCTATCTTCAGTTTCATTTAAGCAGTTTTGCAAACTTTCAGTGGAAGTTTACAAATCCTGGCAATCCCTTTGGACCTGTTTCATTCTTGGTAATTCATTCCTAAATTGCTCTTGTAACGTTTCCATTTGTTTCCTATTTTCTTCTAATCTTTTGTTTATTTCTTCTTTATGTGTATGGAACAGTTCTTCCATTGTAGTTTTCATTTCATTTTTTGTCTGAGAGATCATTGCAGGTATGTGGCTTATTTCTGCTTTAAGCTCTTTTATGGCCTGTTGGAGTTGTTTCATTTCGGATGCAATCGTTTCAGAACTTCCAGGTATGTGGCTTCCTAGTTCCCCTGTATCCTCGCATCCAGGACTTGTTCTGGGTGGGGTCGTGTTCTGAGACTGCGTTTTGTTTTTCTGTCTTCCCATTTTTGGGTATCAGATTGAAAATATTGAGCAATAAATTACCCAGGCAGTTCAGCAGGCAAAGGTCTGTTGCAAAGGCTGCTCCAATGACTCCTTCTCTTCGGGAGAATATCCCTTAAGCTTTCTGCTGAGAGTTCCGCTCAATAGGCTGCTCATATGTTGCTTTGTGGACCGAGCTACTCCCTGCCGAGAGACCTGGGTGGGGTGTGTAAGACCGCTCCCCCGCCCTCCCAGGGTTCCCTGCAAGTATAGGGACGGATCTCCTCCCCGACTCGGTGATCTGGTCGTGAATGTAGATGCTCACTAGTTTTGGAGTCCCTGCAGGCAGGAAGGTTCCAAAGTGCCAGTTTTTTGTGCTATGCTCATGATCTGCCGCTCCCCGTCAGTTCTGTTTCCTCGCGCTCTCCGGGTCTGGGGGAGGGAGCGGGATGCTCCGCTCCTCTGTGCTCCTCACACTGCCTGGGCCACGGACTGCAGGCGGCTGAGGGCCTTGGCTGAGTAGCCTGCCCGATGCGCGCGAGATCCGAGACCGCCCTGCGTTGCTGCTGCTAAAAAGCCGATATCTGGCCGGAGTCGCTGGCGAGCCAGGCAGGTTCGGGAGGTCGGAGGGATGGAGCTGGCTGTGCCCCCAGGGCACTCGGACCCAGCCAAGCCTCCTCCCATCCACCGCACCGAGCGTCTCTGGTGCCCAGCATTCGGGGCTTTCCGGCGTCTCGCCATGGCAATTTAGGCCACCCTACCACGTCTCCCCCGGCAGCTCAGAGAAACACGTTCAGTTTTGAACTTCTCAGCCGAGGTCCCGGCATTTGCGCTCGCCAAGTCGGTCTCGAGCTGGGGGTGTTTATCAAGGGGGATCGCTCCTTTGCTGCTCACCTGGTTGCCATCTTCCCGGAAGTCCCTGAGAGGTCTAATTTGGCTCGCAGTTTCCGTCCATAGTCTCTGGCTCCAAGGCCAGAAGGACCTAGTATAAAGGTCTGATGGAAGAAAACTGCTCATCTTAGGGCAGGCAGGAGGTGGAGAGGAAAGAGAAACAGTGGGGAGGGAGACACACCATTCCAGGTCCCATCCCACTGGCCCACCTCCTCCAACCAGGCCACCCCTGCTAAGAACACACCGATGCACTCATAAGCATAATGCCCTGCTATCTCATCACTTGCAAAAGCCCCATCTCTAAGCACAGGAGGTGGTTGGGGGCCACTTTAGACCCCTGACAACTCTCAGACCTGCTCTGTGGAGTGGCAGTCCTGCAAGCTGTGACCTGAGTAGGATGTAGGAGAATAGCCATAATGTATACTTCCAGTTCCCATGGTTCAGTGTTTCTTTCTTGAGCTGGAATTGAAAGCTTCAAAATTGTCTTTTCATTGGCAGGACATCTTTCCCTCTCACTCACTCTAAACTTTGATGGATGTGGTTCTGAATATCCTACTTATTTAAGGATGCTGAGGTGAATTGTTTCTCCCTCAGCTATGCTAAACAGAGAGAATCGGCAGTGTGTATGAGGGTGAATCGATGAACTTTGATGGCTGGTGCTCTGATCCCATTTTTAGAGCATGATGCACTCCTTGGACCAAAGGGTTCTTTTTCCTCTCTACTGCAGGTTGTCTCCTACAGAAGTGCAGCAAGCAAGCAAGTCCTTGATTGCTGGCAGCCTGGTCACCTTCAAGTCTTGGGTGTTAGTTGTACTTATGGAATGCTGAGGCTCCACCAGCCAGCAGAGGGCCTGTCCCTGAGCCAGCCCAGCCTCCAACTCTGAGACTGCCCTTGCTTATCTGCTGCAGTTACTCACTCCCAACAATTACAGCTCTAACAGCAGGCTTGCAGTGGTGAGCGTATTTGCAGATGTGTTCCTCTCAAATCCAGCCATGGCTCTTCAGGAGATAAGCACAGGGCAAGATGGGAAATGCAGGCTTTGCTCCTCAAAGTGGAACACATGGAATCACCCCTGTGGTGTTCAGGAAGTGAAGCAGAGGGCAGGTCAGGCGCAGCTCCAGACAGACGGCTGCCAGGGCAGCAGCAGAGAGCACGACACACTGCCCCAGGGACAGAGCCTGCATAGAAAAAGCTTTTAAAGGAATGTAGGGATTTTTGTTTTTAAATAAGCTTTATTTTTAAAAGAGCAGCATCAAATTCACAACAAGTAGAGTGGAAGGCATGGGGATTTCCATGCCTAGGCCTCCAGTCCCCACATCCGTACCCAGCACCTCTTTATCAGTCCCCCCTCCAGGGGAGGGGGGGGCGTGAGCCAACATTGATGTGTCTTTACCACCCTATCTCCTTTACGATGGACTCTTTTCACAATTCTTTAGTGGCCTGGATTTCCTTAGATGTGGGGAGAGAGAATTAGGACTAGTTTTTTCCCTGCATATTTCAGTCCTGATTGATTTTCCATGCTCTCTGTATTCACGGTGAGTTGTTACTAACATTATCATGACAGGATCCCAGTCTGAGTGTCCATATGAACTCGAAGACCTTGCTGCCTCACTTACTGTACCTAGAATGTTTACTGCTGTCGTAAAGACATCAGTCTCGGCTCTTCAAATAGATCCTCAGCTCTGCAACTTGGGAACCATTTCCTGGGGCTGAGTTCACACAGACTTTCAATAAAATACATGCTGATGTGCAGTAGAACTCAAGGGGCGCAGCATCAGTGGCCTCCAGATGCCAGGAAAGTGCAGAAGGAATTCTGCTATCATGTCCGTTCTTCTGTAATTCCTCTGTGCCAACATAATGAAGAGACAGTCTCCTTCAGGGCATGACAGTGTGTAAAATGCCAGACTGTGGAAATGGCACTGGGAGGTGCACCCCAGAGACATGGCCAACAGTGGTGGTCCACGATGAACCTATGAAAAATGACTCTGTCAGCAGTTGGATGATAAAAGAAAGAGAATGATTTTCATCATTTAGAAGATGAAAATCTTCTAAAGTGCATGGAACCAAGAGCAGTTACTCCACAGCAGGAGAGATCTCGGGTACAGATGTGCAGAGTTTGCCCAGCAAGATGCGGCTAGAGCAAGCTGAGGATGTCACTGGATCTTCTCAAAGACCATTACTGATGGCGAGTGATTTTTATTTCCACATTACTACTCACAGCTCAATAAGATTTCTAGAAAAACAAAAGTTTCCAATGTCGTTTATAAATTCCATTGACTCTTTTATAAGTAATGATTATATAAAACTAATTGTGATTTTTATGCAAAAATTATGTTAAATATATTCATTGTTATGGTATTAAATATTTGAAATATTATATATCTTGTTCATTTTCAGATAACACCACATAGCTTTAATTGGGATGAATTGACTATAGATATGCAGTAATGCTCCAATTAATTTTGTTAAGCAAAACACTGGGTACATTTTATTTGATTATGACTATCTATTCCATTTTTAAAAACCATTGCCAGGGGCTGGGGATATGGCTCAGTGGAATAAGTGCTTGCCTGGCAAGCACAAGGTCCTGAGTTTGATCCCTAGTACCACAAAAAAAAACCAACAACAACAAAAAAAAAACAACCAAAAAAAACATTGCCTCTTTGGCTAGTATTTTTGTAAAATATTATATTACTTACAGTTAAGAGTTTTGAATTTCAGAAATATTAACCTGTGTATAGCCAGTTCTCTGACGTGATAGGTAATTTCTTAAAAATCACTTAGTCTTTCTAAAAGTATGTTTTGTAGTATCCATTTAACTGGGTAAACTTATCCCAGAATCAGCTACTTTCCAGACACGAGTACACTGTGGTTATGTCTGGCAAGGTTTCTGCTTTCTGAAACCCATGACGTTGACTTGAAATGATTTTATGGTACAGGACATCTTCTCCCACAGTGAGAGGACAATGACAGTTGGTGCCTACTTCAAAAGCCAGGCAGAGTGTCACCTTTAAGCTGGGCAAAGAGGTCCTAAAGAACTCCCTAGGATCATGAAGATTCCTCCTGTGGAGTGAGTGAAGTCAAAGATGAATCCAAAAGACCAGTGGATGTGATGGAAATTTGGGATCTCATTTGCCTTCTCCTCTTCCCAGTACTACAAGAAGCAGCTTGGAGAGAATTTTGAAGTGCACAGCTGAGTGTCTTTCTTTCCTAGTTGTAAGTAAGTAAATGCACGTTTCCAGTGTATAGTGTGCCCGGCTGGGATCCCACAGGAAGCCTCACGGATGTTAGAAATGACTGGTGCTTACCATTTGCAGTTTTAATGCCCATTCCTCCTTTAAA
This sequence comes from Dinomys branickii, assembly GCA_004027595.1. Lineage (NCBI taxonomy): Eukaryota > Metazoa > Chordata > Mammalia > Rodentia > Dinomyidae > Dinomys > Dinomys branickii. The sequence continues at coordinate 69,265 of PVLD010009833.1, read as the reverse complement.
GAGCTGGACTCTAAACCTAATCCATTTTTGTAGGTATTATAGTATTCCTGGGGCCTCCAGCACTCCTTTGGCTTTTTATAGGTGGAGTAGAATTTCCTCTCCCTTTTAATAATAGTCTTTGTGTCATCACAGGTAAGTTCTTTATCCTTGGTGCTTTATCAATTAACATTTTGCAATGAGAAAAAAATATGTCTAAGATTCTGTTTTCCTTCTAATTACAGAAATCCCACAGCTCTGAGCTGACATTCATGGTGGGAATTCTCATGCACACTAATCTTGTGTCCAATTTCTCCATGGTCACTGTGAAGAGATAGCATTCTGTAACCTTCCAGGTAGCAGGTGGGTGCTTGAAGCTGTGGGTTCCCAAATGTAGAGGAAAGACGTGCGTGAGTGAGGGGTCCCTGAAATCCTCATTTCGGATGTCGGGATTGCCTGGACCTGGAGGTTTTAGGGCCGGGATTACCTGAAGCAAGAAAAATGACCCTGCTTCCTGACTAAATGAAGGGATCACATCTCTTCATGCAGAGACACATACTAGGGCGTAGAAAGTCTGGACTCTTTTAAGAGTGTGCTTGAGAATACAGTCTCAGTAATAAGTGTGGTTTTTTACCGTTTCACCTGCATAAAGCTGGGAGGAAAACAGGCCCATGCAAATGGTGTGTGTTTATCAATCCTTAGGTTGATTCCAACAGCAAAGCCAGACTGAGGCCCCGCCAGCCCCTAAGCAGTCAAGTGTGTCTACACCCAGCACGTGTGATATGAGATGAGATCACTACTAAACCCTAAAATTAGTATAGTGGAGTCAAAGGAGTTCTGACCTTTTTTCCAGGATGACTATAAAATTATTTCATTAGAAAAACCAAATTATTTAATAATAACTGGGAGAAAGGTGCACAGTGTATCATTTTGCTCCAAGATATATACAGTACCAGTTCATTCTGGCTCATTCCTAGGTAAGCGGATCCCCTCCAAGAGGAGGATTCCCTCACAGACACTTGGGTGGAGACTTTTGGGGGCATATGGGGGCCTGGAGCAATGGCAAAGTGAGGTACAGTGCTGTTACCTGGTGACCACATTCTGAAATTATAATTTCTTTGGGGCCACCCCCCCCCCTTCCTGCCCTCTGGCCTGCAACCTTAGGGACATGATAGACGTTTAGAGCTGGAGAAACATGGAGACAAGTCATATCCAGTTCCTCCAGTTTACAGATGGAGAGTTGAGACCATAAGAAATTAAACAGGCACAGGGAGCAGGTGGCCCTGGGACCCGGGAGTTAATGGTGAGTTAAGACAAGAGGAGGCACGTGAAACCAGGCATGGAATATGTATGTGACACTGTGCCACGCACTAGCTATGTGATGGCAAGCAGAAGCACTGATGCAACACCCAGGATTTGGAAGCAGATTTATTTATGCCCACAGGCCCCAACTGGGATCATTCCAAGACTATCAGGCCTGGTCTCTGGTGGTCGAGGGCTTTTATGGGGTGAGCAAGCAGGAAGTACAAGGCAGAATGTCTTGTCAATTGGGGATTGGTTTATACAATGTGCATCATGGTGACCAGCTGTTTTTAAGAGACAGGAGCAACCAGAACTGGAACAGGAGCTATTATCTGGGCACCTAAGAAACTGAACTACATGGGCTGGGGTGTGTGTGTGTGTGCATTCTCTTTGTTTCCAGGACACTGGGCTCAATACAGATGGAGTGGTCCCTGCTCCCAGAGTTCCTTGCAGCCCTGGGTTAGACCAGGGCAAGGTCCCGGTCTGTGTGTGTGACCACAAGTACTGTGAATGTGCAGAATGTGTGGAGAAAGAGCTTGGTAGTTCACTGTCTATCACAGGATGAAGGCAAATTCCTCAGCAAAATTGAATTGCCTTTAACTGCATGTTTTATCACCAGTACATTGCAAAAAGCAGGAATTTTTTGAGGTATTGGGGATCAAACTCAGGGAGCACGGAGCTACATCCCCAGCCCTTTTGTTTATTGTTTTTGAAACAGTGTCTTGATAATTTACCCAGACTGGTTTTGAATCGGCAATTCTCCTGCCTCAGCTTCCTGAGTAGCTGGAATTACAGGTATGCCCACTTTGCTGGCTTAAACAGCACATATTTATTCTCACAGGCCACTGTGGTTATGTTCTTAGGGCACTATCTAAATGTTCCTACCTTTCTATCTATGATTTTAGAAGCACCTAGAATTATGGTGTCTTTCCAGAGTCTTTTATTCCCTCCAGTCTGTTTGGACCAAATCTTAAGAGTTGATGACCTTGAAGCCAACAACTGACATGACTGAGAATTGAGAAACCAAAGTCCCTATGCCACTGCCCAGTCAGATCAGTGCCTGGAGCATAGCAGTATCACTCAAATTCACTTCTGCCCTCTTCATACATGTGAAGACCTGGCTTGGTGGCCCAGGAGGCTACAGAGCTGAACAGCAGAGGGTCATTCTGAGACGCTCGGGCCCCGGAACACTTCTCACCTCCTTCTGGGTCCCACCGTTTTCAGTACATTGGTTGGTGGGATCTAGGTTCATCATTTCCATTTCCCCCATTTCCACAGCACCCTACACTGCCTTCTGGCAGCAGTGGAGTATGCTGCTCGGATCCCCAGGATCCGGAGGCCTGCCGTGAGAGCCTGCCACAGATGCAGCTGCAGCTGCAGCGCTGAGGCCACGCCTGGGATCTCTGGCCAGTGCCTCAGCAGCACCACAGGGTACAAAGCTCAAGCCATTTCTGCCTGATGTTGGGCTCCAGGAGTGAGCAGTCTTGTTCTGGGGCCCCTGATGGCCTGGCTGGGATGTGCTTAGGGCTGAGTGTGGGTTGGAGCTCTTCCTGCCTGTTATGCTGTGGGGTTTATTTTGCAGGGTGAAGCAATATAATACAGGACACATATTTTAAAAGATTATTTATAATATGCAAAGAATGATCTATAAGAGAGTGCAGGAAATCTGTCCACACAAAATAGACCAAGAATCCAGCTGAGGGCCTGGATCCTGCGATAATGTCCTGCATGAATCCAGCTGAAGACCTAGAGCTCATAACAATGCCTCCCATGAATCCAACTGGAATCCCAGATCCCATAACAATATCTCATGCAGGCCCGTTTCATGGATCTGTACTGGGAAGGTCCAAAGGCCAGTGGTGGAATCTAGAAAGTCTGTGCCAATGGGATGAAGGATCTGTGTTAGCAGGCTGGGAGATCTGCATGGAGCCAGGAAATGATGCCCAGAAGAACCAGAGCTCCCCCAAAAGGTACCACAGCCATCCTCAGCAATACTGAGGTTCCAAGATCCTTCAGTGGCAAAGACAGCTGAGTTCTCATCAGGAAAACTAACACAGCAAGCTTCTTTAGGAGACTGAGCTGTGCATGATCTTCCCCTCTGGAGAAGAAAGTGATGCTCAAGGTGAGGGACCAGAGCTCCCCAAAGTGAACCAAAGCTATTCTCAGTGCAAATGAGGTCCTGCGCTCCTCGGAGGATGAAAACAGCTGAGTTTATCAGGAAAGCCAGCACTACGAGCTCCTCCAACAGAACCAACAGCTCCCAAAAGCTTCTACCAGCTCCCAACAGCCTCACTTCTTCCTCTGCAGTTGTTGCCTCTTATGCTGCTGGCAACAGTCCCCAGGCGGCCCCCACACCCAGCACCATGCTTACTCAGGTCAGCTGGGGCTTGTAAGTTGACCACTAGTTGTCAATCTACTACACTGCCCATCCTCCCTCCTGGCGCCTCCCAGCTGTGTCCCAGCTGCATCACAGCTGGAAGTGTTCACCTGTGGAGGCTCCCCCCGCTTCCCTTCAGAACCTTTTTACATCCTCAGATGGCCTTTTCACGCTGCATGCTTGGGAAGACACAGAAAGACGGAATGACGTATCTTCCTCTTTTTGTAGGGCCACTGTCTCAGCAGGGGGGACACAGTCATGGGACAGTCTCACCCTAATAACCTCCCGAGGCTCCATCTTCAGATACTATTGCCTTGGAGGCAAAGGCTTCCACACGTGGGCTTTAAAGAAATACATCTGGTCCATAACTGAGCCTTCCCATTCTTACCTGCTATGCCCCTGACTTGCCCAGGTTCCTGCAGTGCTTCCTTCTGATGCCAAAGTCATCGCTTCAGCCACCCACCCTGCCTGCTCCCCACTCCTGACCTGGAACGGATCATCAGTGTCTCTCAAAGGCCTGTGTGTGGAAGGCTCCTTTCGGCCTGGTGTGAGGGCTGAGGTCATCAGGCTGTGCAGCTGGAGTGGATGTAGGACCCTGGGTTCCATTTGACTCTCTGTCTGCTTCCCGGCCGCCGTGAAGTCAGGGGTTTTGCTCTTCTGTGTACTCTCAACATGGTGAGCTGCGATGGGCCCCAAATCTCTGTGGGTCCATTGATCACGAACTGGACACTCCATAAGTGTGAGTCAGAATAAACCTTTTCTCTTTATAAGCAAATTCTCCTAGTTATTTTGTTATAGTGGCACAAAGCTAATTCAGTACCTACCACCATAAAGCACCATCAATCCTATATTTCAACTAATTTTTGAATCTATTATTTTAATGTATTTTGGGCTGAATTGTGTCCCTGACAATTGGTGTATTGAAGTCTTTCTCCCAAATATCTTAGAATATGACTGTCTTTAAAGACACACTCTTTACAAAGTAGTCAAGTTACACTGAGATTATTAGGATGGGTCCTAACCCAGTGTGATTGTGTCCTTACAGAAAGGGGAAATTTGGACACAGAAACAGACATACAGAGAGGGAAGATGGTGTGAAGAGGCCCATGGAGAAGATACAGCCTGTAATCCCAGAAGAAAGACCTGGGACTGATCTTTCCCTCTTGACTGAGTCACCTGTTAAAGACCTCACCTTCTACTACTGCTACAGTGGGAATTAAATTTCACCCTGATTTTTGGAGGCGGCACTCACAGCACAGCACAGTACAAATGATCCAGAAACACTTAGGTACATTCCACTAAATCCACCTAAATGTGTGGCTGACTCAACATGCCCTACGTGCCCAGCATGCCACTCCATGCTGCCTCAGGTGATACAGACTGGGTTGGGTTAAGCTAGTGGTTACAATATTGTAGTTCTGCAAATTTTACAGAAACATACAGCACCGTCTGGGCCCTGCTCAAGATCTGAATGAATGGCCTTGGTGAGATCTTGGCCTCTCCATCTGTCCACCTCTGACTGCCCACTTACATGAAAAGAATTATTTGGTATCAGAAGATTGTTCTGAAGGACAAAGAGCAAATCATACAAGAGATGGAAACTGCTGTCTATGTCACCAGTAGTGAACAGTAAGAAACAAGGACACGCAAGGAAGCAAGCAGGAAGCAGTTCTCACCTGGAGAAGATGAGTTCCGGGAGCCTGGTGCAGCAATAGCCAAAGAGTAACAGCTGGGACGGGGAGAGTGTATACCCTGATATGTTGCCTTGCTCAGCCCTGTTCAGTTCCCTTGTAGCTCAGACTGCCGACTTACAGACATACGAGTGGCTCTCGGTGCTGCAAGCTGAAATCCAGGTCTAGCAGGATTCCGCCTCTGGAGAGGGTCATCTTCCTGTGCTGCAGTCAGCTGTTTCTTTCACATGGCCTTTTGCTCAGCAGGGGCAGAGGGGGGAGCGAGAGAGACGTTCTGCTTGTCTTATAATGTTAGCAGTCATACTGGATTACGGTGCTGCCCTCATGGACTCGTTTAACTGTAATTACTTCCTCCCTCCAAACTCGCTACCCCAGAGGTGAGGATTTCCACACGAATTGTAAGCAGACACATGCCTTCAGTTTACGACGCCACTCCCCCCACATCTTCTCCCCTGGGCTGACAGGAAACCAGAGGACAGGAAGCCCAGCCTGCACAGACCTGCCTTCTGTCCCCGGAGGGGGAACAGGAAGACAGAATGCTGGTGGAAGAGGAGGAGCTGCAGGGAGGCAAACAGAACAACCAAGATGAAACCAAAGAGAAGATTCTTTTCCTTGTGATGCTGGGGATCAGACTCAGGACTTTGTGCATGCAGGGCAAATAGCAAGATTCAGTCTGTGTGTGTGTGTGAAACTAGAAGAGAGAGGGAGAGGAGCGGTGTTGCCTATAGAACATATGTCACAAGGAAAATAACAATGTGCTCTGTTTCTAAACTTTCAGAGACTACTTCCCACTCTTATTTAGCAGCACTGCATCTGTAGGCTGCAAGCTTAATTTTCTCAGAAAATGCACGGAACTAAAAATAGCCTTTGGAATCTAGTCGGTTGGTAAGCTGAAGGTTCCAGCACTGGACTTGCAATTAAGATAAGTTGCCTTCAAGTTAATTATAGGTCCATGAGTTGAACAGCTAGATTCTCCATTTTCCAGAACATTTATTAAAGGCCTGGGAAAAGCACACTGATAAAATCTCTGCAGGATGAGGGGTTTGTAGGAGATGTTCTATGAAGCACGTACCCGAATGCCTCCACTGGGAGCACGGAGGTGAGATGTAGCCCTCTCTTTTGACTGGAATGACCAGTGGAGATATATATGCGGCAGGCAGGATTTAAGCACCTTGTTTTTCACGAAGGGAACAATACTTCGTTCCCCAGGCAGGTGGCCGAGCCCAGTCTCCCGGTAGTTACCACCTGCGTCCACTAGATGGCAGGCACGACCTGGAAACAGTCTACAGAAGCCTCCGCGGGCTTTCAGAGTCTCCAGGCTCAGCCATAGGTGGTTGATGCATCCACGGGAGAGGTGCTGGGACTCAGTGATAGCTCTGCCTGTAAGCAAAGGCGTCAGATCAGAGGACAATGGAGTGGCCAGGGGCAGTCGGGGAAGCTGAGGCAACCTGTAAACCAAAAAGATGGGGGAGAGGGTGGAGGGCAGAACTAATAGGATTGGGGCCTGGAGAACGAACCAGAGGACAGGAGAAAGGTCAGGTGACAAAGGCCACAAGCTAGGAGAGCAAGTGGCTGCCCAGTGTGCAGGAAGAAGGGAGGAGGAGTAGGGTAGCCAGAGGAGCAGGCAGGCTGAGGCCTCAGTGCGCAGCCTGGGATCCCGCCATGCACCAGTGTTGTGGAAGACGTGGTGGCCAGATGGCTTTCCACTTACTTCCGGTAGAGGAGAAGCGGGCATTGAAGAAGCACAGGGAGCCTTCTAGAAGCACAGGGGTCACGTTTCTCTCTGCTAAACACTTCCAGTAGTGGGTAGGGGTGTTGTGACTGGTCACAGTCGTTCCTAAAAGCCATCAGGTCATAGGTTTATAAATACATCTAGAATCTGTATGATGTTAAATTTCTAAAGCATCTCTGAGATAATCTAGCACAGTCCAGTTCCTTGCAAATAGCTCTGGCTTACCCCAGGGCACTTATCTGTCGTGGACAAGTTGTGTCCCTCTTGAAATGACACAGAGTACTGACTGTAGTCGTGCTGTCCTGACTTCCTTTGTGCCCTGAATCCATTCGAAACATTTCCCTTTCATGGTCGTTTTGACTTTGGGGATGAGCCAGAAGTTGCTTGGTGCCCCACTTGGTGAAGAAGGTGGATGGGGACACAGTGCAATGTTTCTGACAGAAATTGCTATAAACATTTTATTGATTCAGGACATCAGTACAGCCAGGAAAAGACATCATGAAAGAGGTCTTCCAGAACTGCTTCAGAAACTGGAAGAATGATGGGATGTGTTTGAAGTGAGGGGGATATTTTGAAGGGGGTTAATGGCAATGTTTCTTTTACCATTATATATATATATATATATATATATATATATATATATACACATATATATGTATATATAATATAGTTTAAACACATTGTATTCTTTTGATCAGCCTTTGTACGGTCCCTAAAGTGATCTTCTTGGGTATGAATATAAAGAACAAGAACACAGGTATTTTGACACAGTGTTTAGGTGAATTTGACATTTTACCATGCTGTGAGTAAGAATTTGATGTATCTACCGCTAAACATGATGCAGTTTTAAAATATGTTTAATCTTCCAAATATATTTCTGTCTTTGCTTCTTCCTCTTCTCCTTTGTGGTGTCAAGAATGGAACCCTGTGTCTTCCTATTGAGCTATATTTTCCAGTTTGCTTTTAATCTTTTTAATTTTGGGACAGTGTCTCAGTAAATCATTAACTTCCTTAGGCTGGGCTTGAACTTGCAGTCTTCCTGCCTCGGCCTCCTGGAATACTGGGATTACAGGTGTGCACCAATACCCCTAGCCACTGCTTCATCCTTACTGTCATTGCTGCATCCCCTCAGGCTGTCTCGCTCAACTCTTAACATGTCTGGAGCCCCTGCCTCTGCAAGCCTCGGAGGCTTCATACCAGGCTGCTTTCTGTTGAATACAGGTAGCAGTGTAGTCTGATCTTTCTTTTCTCCAGCACTTTTTATTTCTTGCTCGATATTCCATGCTGTAGGAATATCATACACTTGCAACCTTCTCCGTTTGAACATGAGTGATCACTTTCTTCTCACTGGATTACTGGTGAGTACAGATCTATCACAAGGAATCTGTTTCTAAGACAACAACATGGAAGGGACTGCAAGAACTGAGTCCCGGTTTTAGGTGCACTCTCCGGGGCTGTGTTAACCCATGACAGCCACTGCTCCCAGCTTCCCTAGGGGCTGCTGAGTCTCTGTTTTTCTTCTAATTTAACTTTCCCGGTGTTCACTTTCCTCGGGAAGGTGCATGGTGGGAGGCGGAGGAGGGCAGCCGGGTATCTCGCCGAGTGTCACAAAGGGAGGCTTTGGAGAGCGGCGAGGCCCAGCACTGTGAAGGCAGGCATTGGTCATTTATTTTTACAGTCCTAGTTAATTTCCATGGGGATATTTTTAATTGTGCCTACAAGAAAAATGAAGGTTCAACTTCTGGAAAAGTCTGCTGATAATTCAGCGACAGGAGGGCTCGAAAGGTACGCCTCTAAGACACCAAAATGGTCAGCTCGGGTTCTGCTGATCCTAATTCCGTGATGATTCCCATAGGGTGTGGCAATTACTTTTGCATCCTCAAGTTGCTTAAGCAAAGCCACTCATGGTTGACAGAGGCTCAGGGTTGTTCACAAGCAGTGGCACTTATACACAACCTCGACCGACATTGGTATAAGGGACCACTGTCTGCCTAGGGAGAGTCCAGGAGAGGGTCTACCAGCAGCCTGCTCCAGTCCATTTCACTGGCTGCATGCCATTGCTTTTCCTTGGGGACATTTGGCTTGTTTTATCATTTATTGTCATTTAACAAAAATGTGACTACCTACAAATGAATTTTTAATTTAGAGTTTCTCTTACTGAGCAAAATTTTGTAAGGCTTACTGAGTTTAGGAAAATGAGCCACAAGGAATATGTTTGTTAGATGCGGGGGACCTGGGTTGTTGGGCAGAGCACGCTCTGTATTAGTTGGGTAAATGTGGGCAGTTCCGCTAATTAGTTCAGCCCTGGTTTACTCAATTGTGTGAAGGTACAGTCTACCCACTCGGCATCCTAGAGTTTGGCAAGGATAAGAGGAATTAATTTGTGTGGAAATGCTTTGCTAAATGGTAAAGTGTTACATAATCATGAAGATACTGGCATAGGATCCCAGGAGCTAAGTTGGATGACATCATGGTATATTTCTCTTTTAGCTTCTGTGATTTTAAATATATTTTTAGAATGCAAAGAGTTAGATCTGACCTGAATGGCGGTGGATGCTTGTAATTCCAGCACTCAGGAGGCTGAGGCAGGAGGGTCACTGTGAGTTTGAGGCCTGCCTAAAGTACACAGTGAGAACTTGTGCAAAGAAAAACAGAAGAATTGAGTTTGTCAGAAGATCAACAAAACTGTACATTTGTGTTTCAAAAACAGCACCTGGAAAAATCTCTTATCCCCAAGGGACCATGATGAAGCCAGAAGGCTCCTGAGCCCTCCCTCTGTGGGCAGAACCAATGCAGAGGGTTCCCCCATCTGTTTGGGTTTCTGTGAGTCCAGTCAGGTTTGGTTCCAAATCCCAGTCTGGGTCCGAATCCCAGCACTGTGTGGATGTGTCAAGTCCTTCAAAGTTCCTATTTCTGTTTTGATTGACATAATAATCATATATTTTCCTGAGGCTTGGTGCAGCACTGTGACCCACTGGATATCTAGTTCTCAAAGGCTTTAGTCATTGCCACTTAGAAATCTTTGACATTGTTCTCAGATGGGTGGTTTTCTTAAAAAAAAAATCTTTGTATTTGATTTGGGCATTGACATGACCTGGCCAAGATTGATAAAATGAAATAAACACACCAGCTGCCCCTGTTGATTGGCGACTGAATGTAGGGTTTTTCGTACTTTTCTGAGAGAAAGTAATTTTGTGACTGCACTTGCAGAAACCATGAACTTACCTTACCAAATGCCCCACAGCCCAGGTAGATTTTCTTTCTTAGCAGATGGAGTTGGTGGGCCAAGAAAACGATCATCCTCCCTCCTCCACCTTCTCTCAGAAGTTACAGAGATTTGCATGCTAGAGTCACACCAAGCCCCCTAACATGAGAATGTTCAGGGTCAGGTGCTGGATCATTATTTTTTGGTGGTGCTGGTGGTTGAACCCAGGGCTTACTGCATGCTAAATTCATGTTCTACCATGGGGCTACACTCAGACCTTAATGTTGGGGGTTAGGGATGGGGCTGGGGAAGCAGAGTGCTCCAGAGAAGCAGAATCAGTAGAGTATGTGTGTGTGTATACCCTGAGATTTAAGGCATTGCCTCACACGTTTTGGGAGGTGTGGTGGGATCACCTGAAGCAGTATCTACTGAGTTTATGAAGCAGGTTATAAATGTATGTAATAAGCTTAGGAGGTTGTTTAATGAGTTCTAGGGCTCGCTTTCCTTATGCTACGGGTTGTGCTCCCTCACCCCACTCACAGTGGAATTTAATTGCCCCTGGCACAGTGTCCGGGGGCGGAGTGGTAAGAGGTGAGCTGGTCAGGAGAGCAGAAGGGATTCATGGCATTTTCTCCACAGTGGGCTCCTTATAAGAGCTAGTTCACCTCTCATTTTCTTGAATGTTGTATCCTGTCTTTCTCCCATGGGATTATCCAACAAAAGCTCCTTACAGATGTGGAATCTTGACCTTCTCAGCTTCTAGAAGTGTAAAAGGTAAATCTGTTGTTTATAAATTCCACAGTCTGTGGCGTTTTGTTATAGCTTCACAAAACAGACTGACAAGCAGTCTAACCTGCACACCAGGCTGTAGAACAGGTGCTGTGTGCTCTTCTTCTGCATCCCCTGGAGGAACCGCTGTCTACTAAATGTGCCTGAGGTGGGTGGTCAAGGTGGGGCTCATGTGTCATCACCCTGGCCCTCGACCCGCCGCAAACTTCACACATAAATCACTCACAATCCTGGCGGTAGCAGGGACACCGAAGACTTTGTTCTTTGGAGAATCCAAGGGGATCATAACCCTCTGGGGTAACATTCTAGAAGGGTCCTTGCGAGCACTTAATTCAATATTTTAGAAGTTGGAAGGACATGTTTGAGAGAACGATGTGGTGGAATTGAATGGCACGCAGGGAGTTCTACTGCTAGTGTTTGCGGGACCTGCCTGCCATACGTCTGAGTGCTCACCAGTTAGACGCCGAGCTGATAATATTTTGAATAAAATGTTCAGGTGTTTTTCTTTTGCCTGGAAGGCCTGGGATCTGTGGCATCTTAGGAGGCAGGTGAGTGCCTGGCAGTTATCCCATGCCTAGCCCCAGGCCCTCCAACCCGGCTCCATCTTCCAACTGCAAGGGGCCTAGTATGAGTGTGGCCTCAGGCAGTGAGTCTGAAGCTTATTTCTTTGAATTTTAGATGAAGCCTGGAGCTATTAGCTTTGGGTAAGAAAACAAAATTGTGCTTGCTTTTTGCCAAAACTGGTCGAGTCAGGCAGATTGCCAGCAAAGTGGGAACCATCCAGCTTCCAATTTCATCATGAGATCGAGAAGGGAAATATATTTGGAAAGCAAAATAGATTTCATTCAGAAATAATTGAATTCCCTTCCTGAATGATTGATACCGACTGACCAGAGGACTTTCAGTAAGAAAAACAAGCGCCTGAGATAAACGTAATCAGCAGCAATGTTTCTTTTTAAAGGTAATAACAAGAAGAGGTCTAAATACCAACGTTGCATTTGATGCTGACCCATCTAGACCACGAACTTTGGGGTCACATTTGCCTAGGAATTTGTGAGCAAGCCTTGTCCCAGAGAAGGGGGCTAGAAAGTCCTGGGGGAGGGACGACAGGGGGCAAATAGTCCTCTCTGGAGCCTTCCTGGGACACAGGAAGTGTTTGGGAGAGGCAGGGACTTCTGTGTCCCTGACATCCTTGCTTCTTGATATGTTGCTTGAACAATCTTTTAGTCTGCCTTGAAGTTCTTGCTTTTGACAGTTTATGAAGACGTTTGCTAACTTATGTGCATCTTTTTCTCATGCCTTCTTTGTGAATAAAATTGGTCTCCTATGCCAGCTTGGATGTACAAAAGAAGCCTTTACCCTGTATATTGTGAAACACCGCCATACACTTTGTCTCATGTGATCCTCATAGTTCTCTGAATTCCTGTGGGATAGAAACAAGAACATTTACTGAGTGTGTTGCCTTGTTTTGTCTTTCTCTATTGTCATTTCAAGTTTTAGATGAAGGAACAGAATTTTAGCCAAGTTGAGTGACTCACAACTGCTCTTGGACTGTGATCATGTTCCTGATGTAATTGGATGTGAGACTCTTTCTCCTCGGATTCTGCTGTGATTTTAAAGTAGTGGTTAAAAACACATCTGAGCCAAGAGTGGGGTGGGGCCAAGATAATGGGCACCACTGACTGTCCACTCCGGGGCAGCATTGCTGGGAGAGTGCGGAGGAGGCCTCCTGAGGAGGGAGAAGCTGAGTGGCCACAGTGTCTCCATGTGGAGCAGGGCATGGTTTCTTCTTATTTCCAACTAAATAAGAGTTTTCTTTCTTTCTTTCTTTCTTTCTTTCTTTCTTTCTTTCTTTCTTTCTTTCTTTCTTTCTTTCTTTCTTTCTTTCTTTCTTTCTTCTTTTTCTTTCTTTTTCTCTTTGTTTTTGTGAGACAGGGTCTCACCATGTAGTTCAGGCTGGCCTTCAGTTCAGTATGTAGCCCAAACTGGCCTCAAACTTTCAGGTATCCTCCTGCTTCAGCCTCCTGAGTGATGTGATTACAGGTGTGTGCCACTATGTCCAACATAAAGAAAGAGAAATTTTAAGGCAAACATACAGGACATTTGACAAGTAGTTGAACCTTTGTATCCCACAGATTTTGCATTCACAGAATCTACCAACTTCAGATAAAAATATTTAAAAAAAAATTGCCTCTGCACTGAATATGTACATTTTCCCTTTGCCATTATTCTCTGAACACTGCAGTATAGCTACTATTTACAAAGTGGTTTCATTGTGTCAGGCATTGTAAGGATTCTAAAGATGACTCAGAGCATAGAGGATTGGAGCATCCTCAGATTTGGGAATCCAGGGAATCAGGAATTAGTGCCCTGGATACCAAAGGATGCCTATACATGCCTTATGGTTTGGAGCTCACAGAGGATCAGGAATTTCATGTATGCTTAAAAAAATCCAAACCCAGGGCTTCTGAGAATAGGCTTGAGTGATAAAATGAAAGAAAGATGGGTTATATGAGAACAGTGCACAGGTGGATCAAAGGTGTTCCTGGGCCAGACCAAGGCCAGCTGCTGGAAGCCAGAGGCTCAGGAGACAAAAGCAACCAGCTAGAGAACAGCGTTGCCTGCAGTGATCTGAGAGAGACAGTTGCCACAATGGCCCTCAGCTACGCTGCATCAGCTGTGCCAGTCCCTTGGCTCCAAATTAGCAGCCAAAGAGGCTGGGATGCTGGCTTCCCTGGGGGAGAGGGGACCATCCCAGGACACCCACAGCAGGATCTTCATCTGTGGATCCTGCCCTTCCCGCCCAGCCCCCACTTCATGCAGCCCCAGGGTGAAAAGGAGACCACCTCCTGGGGTGAAGCTGGACAGCTGTGGCTGACCTGTACAGCTCGGCTATCTGGGGAGACTGATCACAGCAGAGCTCCTGGAGGAGACTGATGGTCTTGGTCCCAGCCACATAAGGTTTGCTGTGAGCTGAACGTCAGCAGAGCACGGTGGACTTGGAAAGACCCGTGTGAAGCTCCTGGCTCCTTGACGGCAGTTGACCATCGCTTTTGCTTCTGCAGCTTCACTTTGTGCTGATTTCCAGTGGACGATTGCCCATGGGAGGGAAACAATATAAAAGTGCAAATAGGGCTTTGTTTTGGGTTCTGGGCTGGACACTAGTCCCTGAGGGGGCCACCTGACCTCGGGTTGTGTGAGTCTTTCTTTTTTTTTTTTTAACAGACCTCAGAGATCCATTAGAGTTTAATGAAAATATCCTGTTTCAGACACCCAAGGCACTCAGGACGGGCCAGCTGTGTCCTGTTGGTCAGGGTCACGGCCTGCTCACAGAAGCCAGGTTCAGGCTGTGTGGGCTCCTCCTAGGGCTGTGTGGTGTCTTTGCTCCGTAGAATCCTGCTCCTGCTAGGTGAGGTCATGAAGCTCCTCCTTCCAGTTCCCCGCAGGGATTTGTTGCTGCCTCCTCATAGCCCCTCATGGCCAGCGGCAGCTGGCTGGGATTTCTTGCCCTGTTGGTTTCTGCTGGGGTCTTTCTGGGCCAGAGCTACCGGCCTTGTGTCCTTGTACATAACTTGCAAACGTCCGTAGCTAGCTGGCTTCCTACAACGGGATTTGACTGTCTTCAGGATAGTACTGTGTTTGCCTTGGTCCCTCAAATTCCTACTTCTTGATACAGACTTTGTGTTGAGAGCCTGAGAGAGACACACACATGTGGTGGCGGTGGTGGTGGAGGAGGAGGAGGAGGAGGGGGAAGAGGAGGGGAGGGGTGGGGGAGGAGGAACACGCATGCGTATTAAATCCCCAGGACTGGCTCTTGGGGCTCTGGAGAATTCTCAAACATGCAGGCAATGAAGATCCTGATTCCAGGCTTTTGGGCTGGGCTCTGAGGTTCCACTTTCCAGCAAGCTGCCCACCAATGCCAGTGTGGTGTGCCTGTTGCTTTCTGTACTTTGAGGGCAGGTGAGTCTGTGTTTTTTCCCAGCAGGACCAGCCCCGCACATCAGAAGCCTGTCCAGTTCCCACCCTCCCCTAGCTGCAACCTGATTCTCCGAGACCTCGAACACAGGGTGGCTCGTCTGAAACATCCCCTTCACCCATGCTCAGCCACATGTCCCTTGTCTGTCTTTTACTGACACCTGAGCAGATCCAGGCCAGGAGAGCACGTGCTCTAGTTTTCTCTCTTGGAACCCTTTTATCTCTGGAGAAAATAGGGGTAAATAGTAAATAGGATGATAGATGATGTGGATGGATGGAGAGGCTCTTTGATGAATAGTTTTAAAGCAGAGACAAGAGAGAGGAAGAAGGACAGGGGCAAGTGTCCCTTGTCTTCTACGATTGCTGCTTCCATGCCCAGCTCTCAAAACCCTCCATGGGACAGGCTGCTAAAAGCTGGGTCTCTGGTGGCACCAAAGCAATTTCTTTGTCAAGCTTTTTAGGGTTTCCATGATTCAGTTGTTTGACCTTGAAGGGCTGGGACTTTGGGCCATTTTCCTATGCCTGAGGTTGCCTCATTCAGCAGTCAGCCCTGGGCGGACATAGGCAAGGCCACCTGGGCGATCTGCAGTGGTCCCTTAGCCATCTTGATGTGGCTGTTTGCCACGATAAGAGTAGGCTTCCTCCTCTTCCTGCCTTGTTTCTTCTCCTCTGTTTTCCTGCTTAGGCCTATGTGGAGCACCCCAAGAATTTCCCTGGACTGTGAATGGTGAGACGTGGAATCAGCTGCACCGTGCAGGCACCCTCAGCCTCCAGAGCTGTCTTCCCCAGTCTCCAGTGGGGGCAGGAAACCGCACCACGCTGCCTTCTCGGACACTTCCTCCTCCTGTAACCCATCCTGGCCCATCCCTGATCTCATCGCCTTTACCCTGCTTTCTGGCTTCCTTTTCTCAGCTGAAGAGCAGGCGTGAGGCTGGATGTCATTTACAAAACCCTTGCTAAGCCCTGGAAGGGTCCGAATTACAATTGTTTGCACTCTTTGTGAAACAGATTGTTGAAGGCTGGGGCTGCACCGTAGTGGTGGAGCACTTGCCTAGCCTGTGTGGGGTGCTTGGTTCCATCCCTAACATTGTGTGTGTGTGTGTGTGTGTGTGTGTGTGTGTGTGTGTGTGTTTGTATTTTTTGCTTCACATCTAGTCAGCAATTCAGGGGCACAATGTGAAGTCTCTTGAATCCCGGCTACACCTGCCTTGGTTTCATAGACACAAGGTTGAGGGGGTATGGGAAGTTGCAGCAAACGAGCTGAGAATGTGAGTGTGTGTGTTCTGAAGTCTCTCCAGGAAGTAGCCTTCAAAGAGCATGGAGCTTGAGTTTGCAGAGGGGCTGGCTGGGCAGGGACTTGCTGAGAACTCCCTTTAGCACCTCCCTTAGTCCTTACCACAGCATTGGGAGGCAGCTCTCATTGTTTGATCTTTAGAAAGATAAGGAAATAGATACTTAACAAGATGCTTAGAGAGATTAAGTAACCTTCTTGAGTTCAGTGTAATAGGTTCCCACTTCTGGTCTGTGTCTGTGA
This sequence comes from Dinomys branickii, assembly GCA_004027595.1. Taxonomy (NCBI): domain Eukaryota; kingdom Metazoa; phylum Chordata; class Mammalia; order Rodentia; family Dinomyidae; genus Dinomys; species Dinomys branickii. Next base: position 52,684 of record PVLD010009833.1, on the reverse strand, counting down.
TTCTGACCAGGGTTTTCCACACCATCCTGAGCATTCCCTGGTGCAGTGCCTTTAGGAGTTGATGCTGAACTAACAGAATAGAGTGGAGGGGATGACCCTCTCCCTTCTTTTCCATTATTCCCTGAGAATTGCTGTCCATTATACCATTTTTAGAAAGACAAACCTTGGTTTAGTGATGAGAATGAAGACCCCCCAAGTCTCAAATAATGTAAGGAGAGGAGTTCTAGCTTTTGTTGCAACACAGATGTCCATGGAGGACATTGTGTTAAGTGAAATGAGCCAGGAAAATATTTCCTGCTAGTATTTATAAAGTCCATATTTACTTAGAAAATTAAAGGGAATTTTGTCATTTCTGAATTAATCCTAACATGAACCTTATTTTTTCTCAAAGGATGTTTTATCAATTAATTCATTTTGTTTTTAAAATTAATTAATTAATTCATTTTAGAAAGCAGGTTAGGCCATTAGTACTGGGTTGAAAAATAGGCTATTTTTTCTTAAGCATCTTACATGATCATATCTCTCTGGAGGTGTTGTTTTCTTCAGGCCTGTGCCATTTTGTGGGACTCTTGCTTGTCATGGTTTGGCTGTGGAACTGCCACCAAACACTCACTTTCTGTGCCTGGCTCATTTCACTTAACACAATGTCCTCCATGGACATCTATGTTGCTACAAAAACTAGAACTTCTTTCCTTTTAAAGGATGAATAATGCTATATTATGCATGAGGAAGAGAAGTTGGATCCTTACATCCATCACACTATATACCAAAATCAACTTAAAATGGGTCACAGACTCAAATACACAGACCAGAAACTATAAAATTACTAGAAGAAAACTTACATAAAAGGCTCCATGATGGCCTTGAATCAAGGCCAGCAGTTTTCTGAAGCTGTTGGTTTCAAGCAGGAGCCTAAAGTGGTATCTTTCTATGGTCTGTTGGCCATTTCAGAACTTCAGAAATGTAATGGTCAATTCATTAGAAAGAGACAAATAACTAAATAAATTTTACTCTGCCTGTCCCCTGGGACATTCCAGGCACTCTACCCAGCCCCCAGGGTGTGCCAGATGCTCTGGCTCAGCCCTGGCGCTCCTCTCAGCGCCTGGGGCATGCCAGGTGCTCCACCTGGCCCCCAGGTTGTGCCAGGCACTCCACCCTGCCCCCAGAGCTCCACCCGGCCCCTGGGGCATACCAGGCGCTCTGCCTAGCCCGTGGGACAGCCCTGAAGACTTGCCTGAGCCTATGGATGCAGACGTGCTGACAGAGCCTGGCTGTTCGCTGTGTAAGTCTGTCTACCTGACCTGACACCCCACGGCTGTGAGGGCTTGCCAGAGGGTGCTTCTCCACCTTCTGCCATAGGAATTTATGTGCACCCATGTATTATACAGCACATTTAGAAGCAGCCAAGTCTCTTCCCGAAGTAAGAGCATGAGGGAGTAAATAAACCAAAAGTGCAGGTATTACCAGTGGGAGGACCACTGACAGGGCGGTAGAACAACGGAGGTGAAGTGGAGAAGATTGAGTAATTGAACGAACCATCATCCATATAACTGAGTGACAGGGGCGGGGATGACATTATGTAATGCAGTATCCAGTGGTGGCCCCCTACTATTTTCTCTGTAATCTGGTGTTTCCTTTATTGTTTTTGTGTTAACAAATGCAAAGACAACACTATGTAATACAGCATCCAGTGATGGTTCCCTACTGTCTCCTCTGTAATTTGTATATCCTTTATTGATTTTGTTATAACAAATACAAAGATAACATTGTGCTGTACAGCATCCAGTGCCAATTCCCTACTATCTTCTCTATAACTTGGTATTTTCTGTATTGTTTCTGTGTTATTCTAGGTTCTTTTGTCTTAAAAATAAAAATTTTTTAAAAAAGCTCCATGATGTTGACCTAGATAGTGATTTTTTTAGATATGAATGAAAAGCACAGGCAATCAAAAGCAAAACAGCCAGTGGGATTACATCAAATTAAAAAGCTTCTGTATAGACAAGGAAACAGTTAACAAAGTGAAGAGACAGCCCACAGAGGGGACATTTACAAGCCATTTATTGAGTAAGAGGACTATGACAACTCAGTAGCTGAATAAAAGTTAGAAAATGAGCAGAGGCTTCACTCTCAAAAACAGAAAATACAAATGGCCAACAGATTCATGGAAGACTGCTTAGCATCACTGATCATTAGAGAACTGCATCTTAAAACCTCACGACATCCCCTCACCTCCGCTAGAATGACTATTGTCAATAAATGGAGAAAGAGTAAGGGGGAAGATGGAGTTATGGCAAGGATATACAGAAAAGGAAGTGTGCGCACCCGTTGGTGGGAATGTAAATTTGTACATTACTCTGGAAAACAATCTATTTCTCAAAACATTAAAAATAGAGCTACCATGAGATCCCACTATCCCACATATGATACCCAAGAGAACCAAAACTCACAGGTCAAGGGTGTCATCTACTCCCCTGTTTATTATTGGAGCATTAGTAACAGTAGCTCTGCCTTATATGGATTTAAAGTCGGGACTAGCGGCAGTAATGTGGAGTCATAGAGTACGCAAAAGGAGCATGAAGAAGTGAGGCACTTCCTCTGATGGCGACGCTTTGCTGATAGGGATGGGAAACAGGAAGTTGTGTGCTCAGACTCCTTGTGAGTCAAATGCTCAGAGCCTAAACAAGACAGACGCCACTGTTAAAATTTGGACAAACACTCTGGCCTTGGTTCCATATGCCATTCTTAAACTGAGACTAGTTTGAAGAAATGTCTTGTTCTAGGTCTAGGGCAGGGAAACCACAAGGATGAATTTGGACATCTAGTTGGATCAGAAAAGAAGGAAGTGCTTGAAAAATGATAGCAATATTTTACAAAGATACAGTAGTCACCTTGAGGAGGCTCCAACTGACCAACCCAGAACAGTTTGAATCTCCCTCCCCCTCCATCATGGTAGGAGTCCATAGTCCATATTGACGTTAAGTAAATAAAGAAATTTAGCCACAAACATGTACAGAATGCAGAGGTCATGGAATATACTTGCTTAGAGTGCAGCTTAGTTAGCTTTCCACCACTGCAACAAAATACCTGAGATACTGTAAAGACAGGAAGAGTTCATTTTGGCTCACAGTTCAAAGGGTTCACTCTGTGGTCACTGGACCCCTTGTTTTTGGGCTGGTGCTGAGCCAGTCCGTCATGGCAGGAGCACATAGTAAAGGAAGTATTCCCCTCATGGAGGCCAGAAATTAATGAAAGAGGAAGAGGCTAGATCCCAATACCCCTTCAAGGGCATGCTGCCATATGACTAGAAGACTTCCAACTGAGTCCTGTCTTTTAACTGTCACACTCATATCCCAAGTAGTACCTTGAAGACCAAATCTTTATTTACCACTGGGGCCTGTGGAGGACACTTTTCCAAGTCATAGCAGAGTTGAATGCCAATAAATGGAGAAAGAATAATACAGTAACCACCATAGTTAAAATGGGTTCTGGCAAATATCATCCATGAATTCCTAAAATTTTGAGTAAAGGCATGATGGGGAATAGAATACGTATATAGTCTCAGATTTTTCTCCACATATTAATTATTAATTCAAAGGGAAAACAGTGATAGTTTTTTACTGGAGAGGTTTGGTGGTTACCACATGTCTCAGTTACTTTTCTTTCCTTGCTGGGATAAAATACCCAACACCAAAAATTAAGGAAGGAAAGGTTTATTTAGCTCACAGTTTGTGGATATTTCAGTTCATACTTGGCTGGCTCCAAGGCAGAGTGGCACATGGCAGAGGGCAACAGTTCATGGCATGGTGACAGAACATAGCAAAAGCAACAGCAGCAAAAGGCAGAGTGATGGCAAGAAGCCTCTTCCCCTGCCTTACATTATATGCAAACTACCCGCTCCAGGGTGGGTGTAGCACTCACACCCATAATCTCGGCATTGGATCATGGGTCAATCACAAATCCTAGAAGCCCATCCCATGACTGCATGAGGATTTGGGGGAACATGCAGACACAAACCATAACACCATCTTAACAATAAATGAAGTTAACCTCACCATTTATTGGATGAAGTGACATCACATGTGACCTTCAAATATCATGGCTTGATAATACGTCAGTGTGATAAAAGACAAAGGCAGAGAAGGAGAAAGACATGCCAACCTTGCTGTGTGACCCTCAGTTAGCTCTTGAAGGACAAATCCTGTGAAGGACATGTACATTTTTGCTAATTGAGGAGAATGAGGGGACCCACAGATCCATGCAGTGTTCCTTCTGGGTGTCTGGGGGTATGTTCCCAGTGAGGCATATCTGAATGGCAGGGCAGGCTGAGTGAAGATCTGGCCTCATCCCATTCACCAAGGGCTGGAGTTAGAGCCTTATGGTGGCAGCAAAAAAGAGGCAGATGCACTCTCTGTTTGAGCTGGGCCTCATCTTCCCCTGCTTTAGCAATATTAGTGTCTCTGGCTCTTAGATCTTTGAATCTAGACCAAGACTTGCACCAACATCTGCCCCTGCCCACTCCCTAGACCTCTGCATTCTCTGGACTGAATTACACCCAGGCTTGCAGGCTATGTGTGAGACTTCCTGACTTTTATATTCATCTGGACTGATGCTTATGATTTGAGGCTATCTTTCTTCATCCATCACTTCTTTCTCTTTCCTCCTTTATGCTTTCTCCAAATATGAGCAATTAATGAATTCAGGTAATAGACAGGTAGTTGCAACTTTCCTGAAAGAGAAAACTTTTCAAGCACAGTCCACTATAAAACTTTCTGACCCCCACTCACTCTCAACACACAATTCCCTTTTCTGGAATTCATTCCTGGGAAAACACAGCAGGGTGTGTGTGCCAAGATCATCCCTGATGTACTTTCCAAGTGTAGGACTTCTGATTTCTCTGTGTTTGCATTTCCCCACAAGGGTCTCCATCCAACAAAACAAACAAACGAAGACTCAAGCAGCGTCAAAGCCCCATATCCAAAGCCTAAAAGAAATCACACATTTGAAAGGCCAAGCCAAAGGAACAGCTGTGAAGAGATAGAAGATGGTGTACACATCTTTTTACCCTCAGTTAAAGTTCCTGGGATACAGGGCCTGGGCTGGCTCTGGTGAGCTGGGTACTCCATAACCTGACAGAGCCAATGGAAGAGAGACAGAGGGAACAAATGTATCAGCAGTTCTTCGGTTGCGGCTACCACCCCATGACGTGCCTTTCACCCTGACGTGGGCACTGCAACTCTGCCAGTGGGGGACACTTCGCAGCCACAGCTGGCCTCTCCCATGCTGGAAGGTGCCCTCCTGAGCAGCTGATCACTGTGCCCGAAGACCCCCGGCCACAGGCTTCCGAGCAGAGTCACACAGGGAGCTGACGGAACCCACCATCAGTCCAGGGGGCTTCCGCTGTCCACACTTAATGTCAAAGAAAGCCAAAGTCTGTTCATACTTAGCATAGCTTTGTTTGTGAAATCACAGGAAAGTCTCAAAACTTTAATATTTTTTACATGAGAGGTTTACATGTTGGACAACTCCATGTTTTCTAGAGAATCCCTGTTTCATTGACACATAAAGTAAGAGGATGGAAAAGAGGAAGTTGTGATGCAGATGGAGATTCCATACTTTCTCTGACTGACCCGCTCTGCACCCCAGACTCACCTGAGGACTCCACGCTCCCTTTTTCTCCCAAGTGAGGAAGGCCGAAGGTGTAACCGGTCCTTAAGGCTGCTAAGGGAGGAGTGACTGGCTCCCTTGAATGTGCTGCTTCTCCCAGCTCAAGACTGAAGAGTGTTACCGTTACTAGTGGCATTGTGTTGCCGTGGAATGCATAGCATTCCTGTCTACAGAAAAATGCCATCTGCAACTTAGAACGCGGGCCTGAGAAACAAGAAGCAAGCTAGCTAGTAATTCAGAACTTTAAGTAAAATATCCCAGATCAATGGACACTACAGGAAAAGCAGGATCTGGAGGAGATGAAGTGAAAGGAAGAGCGTATCACTTAAGAAGGAAGAAACATAGGCATTAGTCCAGAGTCCTTATCCCGGACTCCATGGAAGCGCTGAGGGTCAGTTTGCAGGGTTCGGCTGGCTGCAATCCTCTTGAAGTTGATGCACATTTTTGTGTTAATGTGACAATGTGCATTTTTTTTAGGAGGGAGGTGTGTTAGCATTTTGTGAAAAACTAAATGAAACAAATGCCAGGAACAAAAATACTGGAGAAAATGACTTAAAAGGACAGATGTGTTTTTATTTCGGGTCATGATTTCTGAGATTTCAGCCTGTAGTGAGCTGGTTCCATTGCTGTGGGCTGAGGTGAGGCAAGTGCACCACGGCTGCAGACAAAGGCTGCTCGTTCTCAGGCCGCCAGGAGGCAGGGGGAGAGGTGGGGTGGCAGGGGAGGGCACCGGGAGGCACTGGGGAGAGGGGAGAGGGAGAGCCACAAAGCAGGTGCTGTACAGATGTGATTTTCCCTCCTATTTAGGGTCCATCTGATTGGCCAAAACCCCGCATTCAGGGTGAGTCTCTCCCCTCAGTTGCTGTCCCACACGCTAATCATCTCTGGAAACACCCCCACAGACACAAGCAGAAGCATGCTTTCTCAATTTCCTAAGCGTTTCTCAATTCTGTCCAATCAACAGCATCAAAGAAGTGTTCTTAGCTTTCATCAGATTCCCAGAGAGATACCAATGGCGCCCAGTAGGAAGAGCCGTTATTTACTCCCAGTAACACTGCATTTGAACTTCTGAAACCTGGACTTCATGATCCTCCTCTCTCTAGGCGGGTGCACAAACTTGATCACTTTACCCTCCTGGCCACTGTATTCTCACTTAGGGCTCCAGCGGGTTCTTGGGACTGTGGTTCTCTGCCATGTCAGAGCTAGGGCTTAGGGAGAGAGCTAAGTAATGCTGCTCTTCCCCATGACAACTTGCAATCATGAAAACTAAGACATTTGGGTAAAGTAGGAAACCAAATTTAATTTTATAAAAACAGAACTTGAAAACACTGTTTAGATCTGCCGCACAGTGTGCCTCCTTACACTCTGTTCCACCTCATTTCTGCTTTGTGCATTAACACATCTACCAGGGCAGAAAACTGGCCAGTCTGTAAACATGCTACTCAGAGGGACAGAGAATCCATGTATCTCAACGGCATGTGTTTCCCATAAGAGGACCCAAAAGGTACTGAGCCAAGGATTTTTAGGTCCTTCTCTAACTGTACTAAAAAGATAAATGAGGGAGTTGATGGAGGCCACTGTCTGCTTTGGGGATAAACCACAAGTTTCTTGCTTTATGATGCATGATAGAAATGCTGGCAGTGATAGGAAATCAATGCCTTACAGGTAGATGCAACTTGACAATACAAATCTAAAGGGCTGTTGAACACACAGGCTTTGAAAAGCCCTTCATGGTGCCTAGATATAGGGTATGTTATGTGTCTAAGAAAATTCAATTTGGTCCAATGTAGCATGACTAACTTTTAAAACAAAATTTGAGGTAATGAAGTGTTTAGGCTAACACCAGTAATAGTACACAGCTGTCCTCTATACCTGCAGATCTGTTCCAGAACATTCTGTGGGTACCTAAATTTGAGGTTGCTCGAGTCCTTATATAGCATTGTACAGCATTTGTGCAACTCATACACAACCTGCTGTATACTTTAGATCATCTCTAGGTTACTTACAACACCTAATATAAGGCAAATGCTGTATACACAGTTGTTATAGCAGTTGTTATACTGTATTATTGAGGGAGGAACAACAACAAAACAATTCAGTACATGTTCAGTACAGACACAATAGTTTTCAAATATTTTGTATTCACATTTGGCTGAAGCTGTGGATGTGGTACCCGCAAAGAGCCAGCTATATAATGTCTTAGAGCAATAAAAGAAGAAAGAAGAAGCACAAGCCAGAAAACTGTTACAAAAGCCATGGTGTTAGCTAGTAGGCTTCTCAATCGTTGGAAGTAAAAATTAAGATAAACAGTTGTTTCAGTGATTCATCAAATGAGGTTATGGTGTGAAAAGAATCAAATGCAGCGCTAAAGCTTCTGCCCTCAGAGGGTGAGAGCTGAACAAAGGAGAAAGGAAGCTGGGAGGGTTGTGACCAGCGATAGGTTTTTATTCTTTCCACTTTTGTTTGTGAAATTCAGTTGATGAATTGGGGCGAGCGATGCATGTTTTAAAAATTACATATTACTTTACAAACCCAGGCTAGCATTTATTTTTACCTACAAGAGATTCGATCTTAAGAGGGTTTTCCAAGTTGTCTCGGGGATACATGATTTATTTTGGTGGTGTTATATGTAAGTTCATATTTTTGAGGGTTAGGATCATTTTTTAGCCAGTTCCCAGTTTAGCTCTTCATCTGGGCCTTCACCCCTTCTTCATCTGTGTGTGTGGTCAGTCAGTCACCGGTGTTTCGTCCTCACAGCCAGTACGTGGCCAAGCTTTGCCAGTAGAGGGAGCTGGAGGGTCACTGTGGGAGGAAAGGGACATCTATTTCTCCAGCTGGCTTGCTGCGTTTCCATGGATTTGTGTGACAGTGTGGGGGGCAGGGGTGATCTGGTGGAATTGTACCCTAGAACTGCACCAGGGCGCACAGCCATTGTGAAAGGTCACAAGCTGGAGCTGGTGTTTTGACTGCTTTACCTGGACACCAGGAGCCCAGGACCTCCCAGCGTGCCCTGCTGCTTGTTGTGCTTTTTGCCCTCTGAACTCCTCTGTGCTTTTCCCCACCAGTTTCGGCCCTGAATCAATCTCCCCAAAGCTCAGCTCCTGCAGCAGAGTGGTTCTGTCAAGTTCTGGACTTCTTCGGGGTGCGTAGTCTTCAGTGCTCAAATCCTGCAGGTTTGGACAGTTCTGAGAGCTGGCAGGTACAGGTTTTTCCAGCCTAGGCATCTGCAGGGCACAATTTCTCCAGTTCCCAATTCCAGCAGCGCCCAGAGGCCAGTAGATTCTTTTGACACTGAAAAGAGTGGATTCAACAAGCACCTCTGGCGGGACACCTCGTGAATGCCCCACCATGCAAAGGGCTATGGCTTTGCCCTCCCCAGTGAGGCTGGCTGCCAGCCCTGTAGCAGGAGGCCTTCTTGCAGGGGCTTGGTCTCAGGGATGCTGGTAGCTGCTTATCTGCCACTCTTGTGTTCTTTAGAATCCTCTTCAGCTCTCAGCAGCCAGTTCTCCAGTGTTCAGTTCCGTGCTGATGTCTGAGCTGGCTTTTCTTGCTAGGATTACTGTGTGATTTCTGCCTCTTGAGTGGGCATGGCTGAGAGAAGCAGTAGCCTCGTGAACTCACTCGTGTTTTGTGGTCCTCTGTCTGTGCATTGTGCTCTTCTGCACAAGACTGTTTCTGTTTCATAATGAGCCTCCTCTTAGGTATAGATAGAAGGAAAACCCACAGCGAAGCAAGCAACTGTTTTTGAACTACACAAATGCCAGAGCTCCAACGTTATGGTGTTAAGATGCATCCGTTTTCCCTTAAATGACTCAGATGTGTCCCTCTTTGTGGCAAAGTAGTACCCCATTGTGTATAAGGACCATGGTTTCTTTATCTGTTCATCTTTTGATGAACATAGAGGCCACTTCTAAGATTTAGCTACTATGAATTGTGCTGCTATAATCGTGGGTTTTCATGGGTCACAGTAATATGATGTCTTTAAATCTTTCAGGAAGATATCTAGAAGGGGAATAGCTGGGCTGAATGGAATCATCAAATTTCTATGACCTCTTTCTAATTAAAGTTAGTGTTTCCACTGTGTTCTAAAGTTCGTACAGAGTATTTGCCTTGCAAGACAAATTATGTACTTTAAGAGTTGTCCCAGCTTTGCCTCCCAAACACTAGACCCACTACTTGTGTCACAACATACCACATAGCTGGGAAGGGCTGGGTCTGCTCAGGGCAGAAATGTACTATCCACCAAAGGCACTCTGGCAACCAAGACTTGCAGCCCAGAACAGGAACACTATTATCTTCGTCTGGATTCTTGGCAAGCTGGGTCAAGGGGGAGAAAACATAAGTTGGTCAGGAAAGATATCAAAATAGGCAAAGCTTCAATGGGACAGGATCTAACCTCCTTGCAAAGACCCATGGATGTGTTACCATACCTTCTAGTTTGGTTTTTCGGGATTTGGAATAAGCCACTTTAAGAGAAATAAATATGCCAGAAATATTATGGTAAATATAGATATGGCATTCAAAAGCCCAGAAAAGTAGGTGTACTAGAGTAGATACACAATGTAATACTAGAAAACCAACCAGTCAGTTGCTTTCCATGAAACCATCCAGAGTATATTCCACTTACCAAAGCAATGAGAAATGTGCCAGTGAGAGATATATTAACATGATTGCTAAATTCCTTATTGGTTCTTCTCTGTAGACTAAGACTGACATGGAGATGTTATAGAATTGGGATCTTCACAGATAGATTTGAGGTATGCTAAAGGCTCGGAGGCTAGATGACCACCCTTAACCATCAGAAACAAGGTTGTGTAATTGTCAGAATGGCAAAAAATCTTGGGGTGATAGACAGGGGGCTTAGACTATAGAGCTGTGGAGATACTTATTAGAATACCGGGAGAAGATAGATGGAAACCCCAAAGATAACCCTCTATTTCAGACACAAAATCTTCGGATGATGGATTTCAGACATGATATTTTTGCTAGAGCAGATTAACATGGCCTCAGGTATATGACATGGAGCAGAAAGGTGTGATACCTTTGTGATACCTTTGTTTCCCATCCTAAGTGTCATGGCTGTACTCCTAGAGCAAAAGACAGGTTAACAATTGAAAAATACAGCCAATTTGTTTAGTCACAGTTTATGAGACATGAGAGTGCTTGGAAATGGGGACCCCAAGGCCCCAAAGAACGTTGTCTGTTTTTAATGTTTAGATTCACTAAAGACTAAACAACCATGGCCCTGAATCAAGGCCAGCAGTTTTCTGTAGCTGTTGGTTCCAAGCAGGAGCCAAAAGTGGTATCTTTCTGTGGTCTGTTGGCCATTTCAGAACTTTAGAAATGAAATGGTCAATTCATTAGAAAGAAACAAATAACTAAATAAATTTTACAAGAGGACTTCAAGATGGCTCCCTCGTAGGTAGCAGAGAGAGAATCTCCCGGAAGAATGCCACTCAGACAAAGGAATATAGGAATATAGCAACATATGAGACAGAAAGGAAAGAGGTGGGTATCGAACTCAGGAAGGATCTGAAAAGGCAATTGAAGACTAAGCAAAACCTCTTCTGGAGAAAAGGATCAGAGATCCACCACGGTGCAGTTGGAGGGAGAGGAGAAGGAGGAAGTCACCACTCCAAACACATCCTTGGCCCATGCCCTCGTTCTGGTGTTTGCAGCTTCAGCTTTGGAGACCCACGCTCACAGAAGCCTCCCAACTCAGCCAGGGGAGAACGGAGTTCCAAGAGCTGGTCCAGGGCTGGAGAGGGGAGGGTGCAGCCAGGAAAAGAGGCAGTGGTGGTCAGGAGCAGTTATCGAACCCAGTGTGAGAATGAGAAGTTACGACAGCCACTGGGGCAGAGTCCCCACCCTGTGGCAACCTTCCTAATCAGCGCCTGGAGAGAATCAATGCAACTAGTACACAGCCCACGATGCCCGGCTCTGCGCCTGCCTCAAGGCGGTGACACCCTGCCTCTCTGCTGGGTGAGCCTCTACCAGCAGAGAACAGCAGGGAACCATGGCAGTGAGCCGTGGTGGCTCCCAGGGATCTGGCCGAGGAGTGGACGGGGGCTCCAGCACTGCAATGGGAGGGAGATGCAGATGGAGGTGGATTGTGTGGCTCCATGCCCTTCTCACTCCAACATCAGGCAGGAAGCACGAGCTGGGTTGCCGGAACTCAGTTCCCACCCTGAACTCTCTCTGGGAGCACCTTGAGTCTCGGAGGCTTGAGCAAGCACCGCCTGTTCCTGGCAACGATGGGACGAATCCACAGTCTTCAGGACTCACCCCAAACTATTAATGTGAGCACCAAGAGGGTCTCCTTACAGCTTGCACATATGAACCTTGCATGAACCCATAGCAACAAATTAGATGAAAAGCAGCAGACCGGGAGTCTGAAAAACAACAACATACTCTATACAGCAGACCCGAGAAAATCCTCCAACTCTGTTCTAGAACTAATCTTTAAACTCAGTTCATACCCTGAAATAACACAGTGAGAGCGGGCCGGGGAGATTTCAAGCCCTTATACCAAGCAGCGTAAGTTTGTCCAATGCCCAGCTGCAAGGGGTGGGGAATGGTAATACTGGAGATCAGGAGGAGGGAGGAGGAGAAGAAAGGGCCTCCGGCATCGAGGCAATAGGACAGAGCTGAACGGGTCACCGAGGGCACCCTGATGGGGGCGTGTGCCCTGTGGCTGCTCCGCTGTGGGCCCTGCGGCTGTTCCACTGTGGGCCTCATGGCTGCTCTGCTGTGGGCCGTGCTGAAGGTGCCCCATGGACTGGACCCGCCCCCACCCGTAGCACAGTGATGGGACGGAGCCGGGCGGTCCGCTGTGAGCATAGGTGCTTTTCCACCTCTGACCACGGTAGTTTGTATACACCCGTGTATGTTATAGTATAGTCTGAGGCACCTATATCTCTTCCCAAGGCGAGAGTCCAGGGGTATAGATAAACCCAGGAGTACAGTTATTATCACAGGGAAGATGACTGATTGAGTGGTAGGGCAATGGAGATGAGGGAGGAAGAAATTGAATGATCAAATGGGCCATCATCTGTGCAACTGAGTAACAAATGTGAAGGTAACATTTGAGTAACAAGTGTGAAGGTAACATTATGTAGGACAGCATCCAGAGCTAATTCCCTTCTATGTTCCCTATAATTTTGTATTTCCTCAATCGTTTTTGTCTTAACAGAAGTGAAGATAACTTTATATTATACAGAATTCAGTGCTAATTCCCTGCTATCTTCTCTACAATTTGGTATTTCCTTTAATGTTTATATGTTAACTAATGTGAAGATAACATTATGTAATACAGCATCCAGTGTTATTTCCCTATTATAATCTGTATAATTTTGTATTTTCGGTATTGTTTATGGCTTATTCTGGTTCATACGTCTCCATTCTTTTGTCTTTAAAATAAAAAAAAAAGAAGCAAATGAGGACAAATATCCAAGTATTAGATCTGAACTTACCTGACCCTGAGAGCAGTCTCATACTCTCCAACAAAGGGAAAGTAATGGAAGCACGAATATACACACCTGATCTCTATTGGGTTTGCCATAAACTGGGGATTAAATATTTGGTGATGAGGGATGGCATAAACATTGATACTGAAAAAATTTCATGTAAAAGCAATACAGAAAATACTCAACTGAAGAATATAATTTAGAAAATGGAACTGGAGTTCCTTTTTATTAAAACCATATGGTGTGATATTTAAGGGCTGGTTGTGAAGACCAGTTATTTGTATGACTTCATGCTGTTATTTCTCTTCCTATATTGTAACTTATGTTTAAATGAATTTGATGAAATTATATCATTATTCTTAATAAATGCTTTATTTTTTACAAATTTCTAATGAAACAAAAAAAAAGACTAAACAACTGTGCAGAAATATGAAGGACAAACAAGTCTGGTCTAATGGCCAAAGACTGGATGGAAAGCCCAGCAAGGCTGTCTGTCCAACTTTTTTTTTTTTATTTTAAAAGTAAAAGAACGAAGACATATTATCAAGCAGACACAAAGTAGCATAAGAATAATAAAATCAAAACTGATCTACAGACAAGGTGACAGGGAAATCAACAATGGTTGTTGCTTTACAAATTGATAACCTCAAAGTGTATATTCAGGAACAAAGATGCAGACATGCAAAATTGATCAATCAATTAATCATCAACTATTCCTTACTATGAAGTGACCTACTTCAGTAGTACAACTATGTAAGATATGCTGTACATACATACTTACTTTCTTACATTTTTTTTCCTGCCTTCCCTTTCCCTTTCTTTCCCTTCCTTTAAAGTGTGATAGAAAAAGAACTACATCAACAACAGAAAGAAAGAAAAAAAAAGAAACCGAAAAGTATTAACAAAGAGACACAAAGTAGTACAATAACAGCATGATCAGAATTGAATTATAGACAAAGCCACAGAAAATCAACAATAGTTGCTGCATTGCATATTGATATCTTCAAAGTGTATGCTCAGGATAACACATACAGACATACAAGACTGATCGAATAACCCGTCATCAACTATTCCTTAGCATTAAGTGACATAATACAATAGTAGAACCATGTTAGCCCTCCTGCACATATGTATATACATATATACATACATACATTTTTGCCTCTTTTCTCCTTTCCCTCATCCCATCTGTTCTTTGCTTTTGAACAGGTTTCCTTCATGTTTCTTAGTTTATATTCCCATCCTCAGGTTCTTACACCAGTGACACAATACGTTGTATGCTCATGTACCTCTGATTTATTTCACTTAAGTGTATGGTTTCCAATTTTGACCATTTGCCTACAAAGTCCCCAAAACTGTCTTTCTTTATAGCTGAATAATATTCCATTATATAAAAATGCCACAGTTTTTTAATCCAGTCTTCTGTGGATGGACACTTGGGTTGCTTCCACATTTTAGCTATTACAAATCGCGCTGCTATAAACATGGGTGGACATATAGCAGAGTGATATGATGTTTTCAGATCTTCTGGGAATATACCCAGAAGGGGAATAGCTGGTTTGAATGGAACCTCTAGACCTAGTTTGATGAGAAATCTCCAAACTGCTCTCCACAGTGGTTGTACCAGTCTGCATTCCCACCACCAGTGTAATAGAGTCCCTATTTCTCCACAGCCTCTCCAGCAATTGTTATTGGATGATTTTTTAATACTGGTCAGTCTTGCTGGGCTGAGATGAAATCTCAGTGTTGTTTTTATTTGCATTTCTCAGATGACTAAGGATATGGAGCATTTTCTTATATATTTATTTGCCATTTGTATTTCTTTATCTGAGAAGTGTGTATTCATCTCAGATGCCCATTTCAGGATTGGGTCTTTGAATTTGGACATGTACATGTTTTCTAATTCTTTGTATGTTCTAGATAGAAGACCTTTGTCTGAGGGACAGCCTGCTAGGATTTTTTCCCAATTTGTGGGTTTTCTTTTTACTTTGCTGGTGATTTCTTTAGATGTACAAAAACTTTTCAGTCGGATGAGGTCCCAATTATTGATTCTTTGAAGTGTTTCCCTTGCAGTTTCATTTTTGTCCATGAACTCTCTGCCTACTCCTATGTCTTCAAGATTTTTACCTACTTTCTCTTCCAATAGATTTAGAATTTCTGTTTTAATATTGAGGTCTGTGATCCATTTTGACCTGAATTTGGTGCATGGTGATAGACTTGGGTCTATTTTCAGTTTTTGGCAAGAGGCAAGCCAGTTTTTCCAGCACCATTTATTAAATAGGCCTTCTTTTTTCCAGTGAGTTTGGTTGACCCCTTTGTCAAATATTAGGTAGCTGAGTGGGTTTTTCATTGTGGTTGCATCTTCCAGTCTGTTCCATTGATCCTCAGGTCTGTTTTTGAGCCAGTACCAGGTTGATTTTATTACAGTAGCTTTGTAGTATAATTTCAGGTCAGGGATTGTGATTCCACCTGACTTGTCCTTATTGCCCAGGATTGCTT
>PVLD010009833.1:0-36955 GCA_004027595.1 Dinomys branickii | reverse complement strand
TAGTTTTGGTAGTATGGCCATTTTTACAATGTTAGTTCTTCCTGACCATGAGCAGGGTATGTTTTTCCATTTATTGAAATCTTCTTCGATCTCCTTTTTCAGAGTATTGTAGTTTTCACTGAATAAATCTTTCACATTCTTTGTTAGATTGATTCCTAAGTATTTCAATTTCTTGGTTGCTATTGTGAAAGGTATGGTTTCCTCAATTTCTCTCTCAGTCTGTTTGTTGTTCGTGTATAGGAATGCTATTGATTTTTGGGTGTTGACTTTGTATCCGGCTACGCTGCTGAATTTGTCAATTAATTCCAGGAGTTTTCTTGTGGAGTTTTTGGGGTCCTCCATGTATAGCATCATGTCATCTGCAAATAGTGATAGCTTGACTTCTTCCTTTCCTATCCTTATTCCTTTTATTTCTCTCTCTTGTCTTATTGCTCTGGCTAATGCTTCCAGGACTATGTTGAATAGGAGTGGTGACAATGGACATCCTTGTCTTGTTCCTGACTTTAAAGTGAAAGTTTTAAGTTTGTGTCCATTTAGTATGATGTTGGCTGTTGGTTTGTCATAGATGGCTTTGATCAGATTGAGGTAGAGGCCATCTATTCCTATTCTTTCTAGGGTTTTTAACATGAATGCATGTTGGACTTTATCGAAAGCCTTCTCTGCATCTATTGAGATGATCATGTGGTTTTTGTCTTTGGCTGTATTGACATGATGTATTACATTAATTGATTTTCGAATATTGAACCATCCTTGCATTCCTGGGATGAATCATACCTGGTCATGGTGTATAATTTTCCTTATGATTCGCTGTAATCTATTTGCCAGTATTTTGTTGAGTATCTTTGCATCTATGTTCGTTAGAGAGATTGGCCTATAGTTTTCTTTCTTGGTTGGGTCCCTCTCTGGTTTTGGTATCAGTATAATACTTGCCTCCAGAAATGTGTTAGGGAGAGTTGCTTCCTTTTCGATTTCATTGAAGAGTTTGAAGAGTGTTGGCATTAAATCTTCTCTGAATGTTTTGTAGAATTCTGCTGTGAATCCATCATGGCCTGGGCTTTTCTTTGTTTGTAAGTTTTTAATGACGTTTTCAATTTCATGAATTAATATTGGGTTATTCAGGATTTTTACGTCTTCCTGATTCAATTTTGGCAATTTGTACCTTTCTAGGAATCTGTCCATTTCTTCTGTATTTTCTATCCTATGGGAGTAAAGATTTTCAAAGTACGTATTAATGATCTTTTGGATTTCTGTGGGGTCTGTAGTGACTGCATCCTTTTCATTCCTTATTGCGTGAATTTGAGATCTTTCCCTTCTTTTTTTGATAAGGTTGGCTAGGGCTTTATCAATTTTATTTATTCTTTCGAGGAGCCAACTCTTTGATTCACTAATTTTTTGTAGAGTTTTCTTCATCTCAGTTGCATTAATTTCTGCCCTGAGTTTTATAATCTCCTCCTTTCTTTGGGCTCTTGGTTTGGTTTGTTGCTCTTTTTCTAAGAGTTTGAGGTGTAGCATTAGGCTGTTTATTTGCTCTCTTTCTGTTTTCTTTGTATATGAGTTCATTGCTATAAATTTCCCTCTGAGGACTGCTTTCATTGCATCCCACAGATTTCGGTAGGTTGTACTTGCATTTTCATTTATTTGTAGGTATTTTAAAATTTCTTCTTTAACTTCTTGTGTGACCCATTGGTTATTCAGAAGGTTGTTGTCTAATTTCCAAGTGTTTATGCGGTTTTTAGAGATCTCTTTGTCATTAATTTCCAATTTCATTGCACTGTGGTCCGATAATATGCATGGGAGAATTTCAATTCTTTTGCATTTAGGCAGATATGCTCTATGGGCTAGAATGTGGTCTATTTTAGAGAAAGACCCATGTGCAGCTGAGAAAAATGTTTATTCTGATGTTGTGGGGTGGAATACTCTGTATATATCTACTAAATCCATTTGTTCACACTTTTGGCTCAGGTCTGTTATTTCTTTGCTGAGTTTCTGTCCAGTTGACCTGTCTCTTTGCCTCAGAGGGGTGTTTAGGTCTCCTATTACAGTAGTGTTATTAGTTATTTGATTGTTCACGTCTGTTAAGATTTGACTTGTAAAGTTAGGTGCTCCATTGTTTGGTGCATAAATGTTTAGGATTGTTACCTCTTTCTCTTGCAGCTTTCCCCTAGCTAGTATGTAATGGCCTTCTTTATCTCTTTTGATTGTTTTTGGTTTGAAGTTTACATTGTCTGCAAACATAATATCTACTCTTGCTTTTTTCTGGGGACCTGTTGCGTGGAAAATTGTTTTCCAGCCTTTACCTTTCAACCTGTGGATTTCCTTTTGCGTAAAATGTGTTTCCTGTATACAGCATATCGTTGTACTGTGTTCCTTTATCCACTCTTCCGATCTTTTCCTTTTGACTTGTGAATTGAGGCCATTTACATTAATGGTTATAATGGCTATATGTTGGCCTATTCTAGTCATATTATTTACTTGTTGTTGTTTTCCTTCTTTTGCTGTGTGTTTACTTACTTGTTCTGTTTAGGGGATTATTTGTATCTTTGTTCTTGTGATTGTGGTCTCTTTTTTCTCTGTCTAGAATATCTTTTAGTGCTGTTTACAATGCTTGTTTGGCACTCATGAATTTCTTCAGTTGTTCTTTGTCGTGGAAATATTTTATTTCTCCATTGAGTTTGAGGGATAGTTTTGCAGGATACATCAGTCTGGGTTGGAAGTTGTTTTGTCTCAGAATCTGTAATATCTCACTCCAAGCTCTTCTTGATTTCATGCTTTCTGTTGAGAAGTCTGCTCTTATTCTGATGGGTTTTCCTTTATAGGTGATCTGTTTCCTTTCTCTAGCAGCTTTTAATATTGTGTTCTTTTGCTGGATATCTGGGATCTTGACTATTATATGTCTGTGTGTGGTTTTCCTTTGGTTATGGGTCGTTAGGGTTCTATATGCCTTGGTTAACTGTACTTTAGTATCTTTTACTTTGTTTGGGAAATTTTCTGCTATTATTTCAGCAAATATTCTTTTTATATCATTTGTGTTGTCTCCTGCTGTTTCACTGACTCCTATTACTTGAATATTATTTTGTTTTGCCTCATCTTGCGGCTGTTGTATTGATTTTTCTTGGGTTTTTGATGATTTTATGAGATCCTTCCTCTCTCGCTTATAAGCTGCCATGCTGTCTTCAAGGTCTGAAATTCTATCTTCCGTTTCATTTAAGTGGTTTTGGAAGCTTTCAGTGGAAGTTTTCAATTCCCAGCAATCTCTTTGGGCCTGTTTCATTCTTGGTAATTCATTCCTAAATTGCTCTTGTAATGTTTCTGTTTGTTTCCTACTTTCTTCTAATCTTTTATCTATTTCTTCTCTATGTGTATGGGACATTTCTTCCATCATAGTTTTCAGTTCATTTTTTGTCTGAGAGATCATTGCAGGTATGTGGCTTATTTCTGCTTTAAGCTCTTCTGTGGCCTTTTTGAATTGTTTCATTATTTCACATGCAGTCATTTCAGAATTTGCAGGTATGTGGCTTCTTAGTTCCCCTATATCCTCGCATCCCGGATTTGTTCTGGGTGGGGTTAAGTTCTGAGACTGCGTTTTGTTTTTCTGTCTTCCCATTTTTGGGTAACAGATTCGAAATATTGAGCAATAAATTACCCAGGCAGTTCACCAGGCAAAGGTCTGTTGCCAAGGCTGCTCCAATGACTTCTTCTCTTTGGGAGAATGTCCCTTAAGCTTTCTGCTGAGAGTTCTGCTTAAAAGGCTGCTCAGGTGCTGGTTTGTGGGGTGGGCTACTCCGTACCGGAAGACCTGGGTGGGGCGTGTAAATCCACTCCATCACCCGCCCAGGGTTCCCTGCAGGTATGGGGA
This sequence comes from Dinomys branickii, assembly GCA_004027595.1. Taxonomy (NCBI): domain Eukaryota; kingdom Metazoa; phylum Chordata; class Mammalia; order Rodentia; family Dinomyidae; genus Dinomys; species Dinomys branickii. The sequence goes on along the minus strand of PVLD010009833.1, from coordinate 33,099 downwards.
CAGATCTCCCCCACTCGGTGATCCTGTCGTGGCACGCAGATAGCTCACCCGTTTCTGAATCTGTGCCTGCAGGAAGGTTGCAAAGTGCCAATTCTCGCGCTCTCTGGGTCTGGGGGAGGGAGCGGGATGCTCCACTCCTGTGTACTCCTCACGCGGGGCCGCGGACTGCAGGCCACTGAGGTCTTTGGCGGCGCGGGGGGGAGCCAGGACCGGAGTGGGACCCCGTTTCGCTGCTCAGATTTGCGGAGCCTGCCCAAGGAGCATGGGTTCTGAGACCGCCCCGTGCTGCAGTTGCTAAAAAGCCGATTTTTTTTGGCTGCTGTTGCTGGCGAGCCGCGCAGGGTCAGGAGGCGGGAGGGACCGAGCCGCCTGTGCCCACGGGGCGCTTGGACCCAGCCAAGCCACCACCTGTCCGTGGCACCGAACCTCTCTGGTTCCCAGTCCTCCTGTCTTTCCCGTGTCTTGCCCCGGCAATTTAGTCCTACTCGCCGTGTCTCCGGCTGTGCAGAGAAACATGTTCAGTTTGATCTTCCCAGCTGAGGTCCCAGCATTCGCACTCGCCAAGCCTGTCATGAGCTGGGGGACTCTATCAGCGAGGATCTTTCCTTTGCTGCTCACCTGTCGCCATCATCCCGGAAGTCCTGTCCAACTTTTTGGTCGCTCGGTGTGACACTCCTTTCTCCCAGGCACGGGACCTCTTCCAGAGTGAGGTTCTTATCTAATATTAGCTGAGTAGGTTAAAGGATTTCTTTATGATAAGAGGCTACAAGCAAAATGTAGAAAAGTTACAGTAATATTTCTAGGCTTTATGGCTTCATTGGAGGAAAGGGGTTCTGTTATCTATGACCTACTTTGGGAAGGAGAAATCCATAGTTTCTATGACCTAGTTTGGAGAAGAAGGAGGAAGTAGGAGAAACAGAAGAGGGGAAAGGTCAGAAAGAAATTTTGCTCCTACAGTGCCAAGGGAACATGCTTTGCGGTATTATTTCCTGAGCACCCACAGTGGCATGTGGCTGTTGATCTGGAAAGTGGGTTCTTTCCCAAGTAGACTACAGCTACATGAGAAGCATAACAATATACATTTACAATCTCTTCAGGGGCTGTGATAATTTTCCAATCTGTTATGCCATAGTAGATAAAGACCTAGACCAGACAATGTGGACACTTTACACAATATTATATTGATGACATCATGTGAATCATACAGGTGGTATTAATTACTTTGGAGTTTCTTTCTACACAGTTATAGAACACACTCAACATTTGTAGAAATCTAGTAGCCTGGTTCGTGACTAGAAATTCTCTTCCAGAGTAAAAGACAAATCATTGCATGTTGTACCTCCCACCACTAACAAAGACTGGCAGTTCATATTTTTGTTTTTATTCTGGAGAGCATTTTCTACACTTGAAAATAAAGCCTTACCTCATTTGCCATGCTGCTTGGAAAGCTTCTGCTGATTCTGTAGGTCCACAGCAGAAAGGGAACAACACTAGGTTCAGCACTATTCCAGGGTGGAGCATGTGTTTATATATTAGAGGGGACTGTGGCAAGAAAAAGGCACTGGAGAGCGTTTACAGAAAATACCTGATAGAGGGGCAGCAGTAAAGACACCTACACTTGCAGTGCAATGCATAGGGTCCGCGTCAGAGTCCCACAGTGTCTGCAGCCAGTATGTGGAGTGCTATTTGGACCTTTTGGATCTGAGTACAGAGTGCCCAGCCTTAGGCCAGAGATCATGAATCTGGAGCAACCCATCACGAGCTGAGTTCTGTTGGACCCACCATGTCGTAAGGCCTGGCAGGCAGATGCAGTGGTCCAGTGGTCATTCATTGTTAGAGGAAGTGGTACTCTTGGGGTTGGACCCCAGTAGCAAGTGCCACAGTGAATGCTGAATTCTGCTTGGTTGAAACAGAAAACTTCCCTAAAGGCAGAAGTGAGAAAATGCAGTGGATGCATAAGATTCTGAAATTGTAAATCTAAGGAGTTCAAAACAAGAAATGAAGTAATCTTTCCAGACACGCTTTTGTTATGAAGGCATTTTCTTTTCTACCTCATTGTGTTGGCATAACAGTATTTAAAATATTTTTCTGGAAACTTGAAAGGACTTAGAAGTGTACTAGGGAGGAATTAGAACTCTTCAACAAAAAGAAAAAATATGAATAAATCACTTAAAAATTCCCCCTGTAATATAAGAAAAAAATCAGTGTAATGAAAGAAGGGAACAAAAAAATCCAGTGGGGTGAAAGTACACTGTTCTACAAATTAGAAAAATCTGCTGTTTGAAATAAAAAATTAGCCTCATTTGAAACCCCTACACTTAATGTATTTTCTTCTTGAGTCAAATCATATATTTTTATTATTTTTTTCCATTTCCTTAAGTTCTAATCACTAGTGATACAAGAACTAATAAATGCTAAGTAACTCTTGCATATATTTTATATCACTGATGTCTTCTTTTATTTCCAATTATGCTTCCTGGGGTTGTGGCTTTATTTTTACTTGATTTGATTTGCACTCTATGAGCTGGGCACACACAAAGTCCCCTAACTGTGCATTTCTCAGAGTATGTTCTGGTTGTGAGGTGCTACACGGCTGTCCTGAGAAGTTTCTGGTAGCTTTTGTTGTCTCCCTTGAGTGTATTTTGACCACACATCAGTATCCTCTTTGCGTGAAAACCAGTGATAAGAAGTGCCACCCACATTTGCATTTAAGAAAGCCATACTTTTTTTTAATCACCATCACAGTCATCAACATCACCATGATAGCAACAAGTAAGTTGGAATCTTCTGCGTCTGCCATTCCAAATCTGTATCGCAAATGCCCAGGAATAAAACAAGCAAAGATTAAAGGCCAGGGGAAGAAACAACAAAGACGTTATCTTTCCATAGTAAGAGATAAGAAAATTTATAACTTTTTAAAGAGAGGAAATTACAGCTGTCACTGCTGCAATAAAGGAGGAAGAATCAGAATCACTGAGGACACATGAGCAGTGCCCACGCATTCTTGCGGGTAGCGCTGCTGCAGTGAGTGTGGGATAGAATCGCTGTGATTTGGCACAGACTCTGTTCCGTGGCTGATGAATAAGGGGAACCCTTTGTGATAGGCGTGAGTGTGGAAGGGAGAGAGGCACTGCTCACTTCAACCGGAGTCTCTTAGGACCTGGCCATGCAAGAACCTTCTTTGAGAAATGAGGACAGCTAGGTCCAAATGAGGACCCATTTCTCGTTGTTTCCATCAATTATTTATCCCACATCATAAGAAAACTGAGGCTGAGCATGGAGTGTGAGCAGGAAATGGGAAGATGGCTTTTGGATGGGTGAGTCTGTGGCGTCTTTACAGAGCTGTCCGCAGAGCTTTTGCAGTTGCCACTTCCGTGATTCAGAGGTTGTGCGTTCTGCGCATGACGAGGACGCTCCGCATCTCCGTGCAGTCACTGCCTGTCAATCAGCACCACTCTACACTGACAGAGCCGGAGGGTATAGACCGCGTGTTCCCTGACACCTGGGGTAGACCATGTGCCCTTCCGGGTGCGGTAAGGGTCTGGCACTGGGTGCAGCTTACTCTGGGTGGCCCCTAACTCTGTGTTTGATTTTTTAACCTGTGAAGAAAGTAGAAAAGGCAAGTAATAAATACCTGGTGGCCTAGGCACTGTTTGGTGCTTTAGATGCCTGATCTCATTTATCTTCATAAACACACGCAGTAGATGTTACTATCCCCACTTCCCACATGAAGAAAGGAAAGAATTTTAAAAATGTAATGAGAATTTATGAGGCACCATTTTCGTTGAGGGCTAGAACCAGAAAAAATTCAAATGTAATGTATATTTGTCAAACAGCTCCTGTGAGAACTGCATTGGAGCTTTTAAAATATTTTTTATCTCACTCAAGGCTTAAAAATTATAGTAAGCGGACCTAGCACCCAGATCTTTGTTCTAGTATTATCCTCAATAAAAGGAACTTGGAATTCATACAGAAATGTATGGATGGGGGCAGGAACTATGCAAGATGAGCCAGCTGCATAGCACCATAAAGGAAGGATGTACTTAAGCAACTCAAAAGCTCACTTTGACAGGGCAACGTCAGAGGGGCACATGCAGAAGCCAGCTGAAAGAGCAATTTATGACCAAATGGAAACAATTTGAGCAACAAAGCGAATAAAACCAAATGAGATTCCAACCCAATTTATAAATATCCATGAGTCCTTACTGATATAAATATATGATTGGATTAATATATAAATAGAAGTAGAAAAGGCATCTTTCACAGAGAAAAATTTCTACATAATTTGTGCACATACCCAGCTCTCAAGTGGGTAGAATGTAACTTGCTGTCTTTGAAATGTGGGCTGTGCATAGAAAAGCTTCCAAAGAAGGTAGTCAGGACAGTAGAAAAAGCTTACCTGCAAGGTGTAGAAGTCTGGCAAGCACTGCCTTGGGCCAGGGTGGAGAGTGAAAATCCTGTGCTAGCATTTACCCCTGGCAAGATGTGATGAAAATAATCCTTCCCCTCTGTCACCTTCCTCATGAAAACCCACAACTCCAGTCTGATCAGGAGGAAAGTATTGAGCAGGTTTCAGTCAAATTGAAGGCAATTCCAAAATACCTGGCCAGGGCTCCTCACAACTGTGAAGGCCATTGAAAGCAAGGAGAGTCTGAGAAACTGCCACACCCACCCAAGAAAAGCCCAAGGAGATGTAGGAAGTGAATGCCAAGGATATCCTGGATAGAATCTCAGAACACAAAAGGGACACTGGGTTAAAAGGTGTAAAGGTCTGAATAAAGTATGGAATTCAGTTAATGATAATATGTAAATATTGGCTAATTAGTTGTAACCAAAGGATTCTACTAATTAAGATATTAACAATATGGAAACTGGTTGTGAGGTATATGGGAATTCTCCTACCTTTAATTTTTTTATGAAGACAGTTGTTTATTTAAAAACATGTTTAAGGGGTTCGTTTCCCATATTTTAGGTGAGAAAACAGAACTTCAGGCAGTTTGAATTACTTACCTAGTCTCTAAGTGACTGAAACTTTAATTGGCAAACTTGGAGTTTAACATATGTCTTTGGGCTGTGTCTTGGTTACTTTTCTCTCATTGCTGAGACAAAATACCCAGTTCCCAATATTAGGGAAGGAAAGGTTTATTTAGATCACAGTTTGTAGAGGTTTCAGTCCATACTTGGCTGGATCGAAGGCAGAGTGGCAAGGGTTCATGGCATGGTGGCAGAACACAGCGCAAGCAACAACAGCAAAAGGAGGAATGGTGGCAAGCAGCTTCTTTACCTCCTCTACATTGTATGCAAACTTCCCACCCCAGGGTGGGTGTGCACTCACATCCGTAATCCCAGCATTGGCTCATAGATCAGTCATAAATCTAGAAGCCTGCCCCATTACTGCATGAGTATTTGGGGGGACATGCAGACACAAAGCATAGCATTCCACCCCCGCCCCTCAAAGACTCATGCACATGCCGTTGTACAAATGGCATTTTAGTCCAGCTGTAAGGGTTGCTAAAGTCCTAACAATTTCAGCATTGCTGAGAAGTCCAAGTCCTAAACCTCCTCCAAGATGTAAGGCAAACTCTTAAGCTGTGAGCCCTGGTACAAATGATAAGTTAAACGCTTCCAACATTCAATGGCACAAAATAAACATTACCATTCCAAAAGGTACAAACTGGGATACAGAGCATTGGGACCAAAGAAAGTCCAAAATCCAGCAGAGCTAACATTATGTCCTGTAGTTCCACATTCAGCATCTGAAGCAACTTGTGGCACATTGTGAGCACCAAAGGGCTTGTGTGACTCCACCCCTGTGGCACTTCTGGTGGTTACAGCTCCCATGGCTTCTCTCTTAGGCCCACTTTGCTCCCTCCTTGCAACCTTTCTTAGACAGTCCATGTTCCTGGCTTTTCCGAACTTCGGAGGTCCGCATTGAACCTCTGGCTTCTGCCTCACAGTTTCACACACTGCCCTCTCGGAGCACTGCCTGGCCTCCCAGGCCTTCTTCTGAAATTGAGGTGGAAGCCTCTTCAACCTCAGAACTCCTGCATTCACCATGCACCTAAAACCAGCTCCATGTGGATGATGCCAAAGTCTGCTGCCACCTGGAGCAGTACCCAAGCTTCCCTCTCTCTTGGCCATAGAGGTTGAGTGCTTGGATTTGCTGGGTCCTCTGAGTCAAATTCTGAGGAACACATTCTCTATGCTTTTGCCATTCTGGAACCTGGTGCAGCCGCTGCTACTATTCTGGAACACGGTACTCTGCAGCTTTCTCCTCAAGGCAAGGTCTTTCATCTTTGCAGTTTTCAGGCTGCAAAGTGTGCAGACTTGCTTCTTGTGGTGTTCTCAAGCCATCTTTTCCATTCTCCTGTTCCTTCTCAGCAATGGAGATCTCCTCAGCCTTATCTTTGCAATCCACAGCTTTACAGGAGCTTCCGTTCTGGCCAAACTCATGACATTTTAAATCATCCTCCTGGGCTCTTTGCCCTTGATTCTCAGTATAAATCTGGCTAAAACCCCCGAACAAGAGCAATGCTACCTCCTCAACATTCAATTGCCTTGAAACTTCTTTAGCCAGATTAATTAGTCCACCACCCTTAACCTCAATCTTGGGCAAAGTCTCTGGAAAGGAGCAAAATGTAGACAAACTTTCTGCCAAGCCATAACACACATCATCTGGAATCCAAGAACCAATGCAGTCCTTCTTTCCAGCAGAAATCTCCAGAACCTGGTCTTTACTGGTGGGATTTCTATCAGCCTTCTGGTCTTCTGATCTCTGACCAGAATCTCCCAGACAGAACAGCCGAAGGCGCTGGAGCTCTACTCTTCCAGGTGACATCTCTAGACCTTTCCACACAACTCCCACAAGGTATTTCCAAAGGCTGTTGACCACATGGTCCGGTATAACCACAGCAATAACCCCACTCCTGTGGTACCAAATTCTATCTCAGTTACTTTTCTCTCATTGCTGAGACAAAGTACCTGACACCCAGAACTAAGGAAGGAAAGCTTTATTTAGCTCACAGTTTGTGGAGGTTTCAGTCGATACTTGCTGACTCCAAGGCAGAGTGGCACATGGCGGAGGGCAAGCATTCATGGTATGGAGACAGAACACAGCAAAAGCAACAGCAGCAAAAGGGGGCATAGTGGCAAGCAATCTCTTTCCCTCCCTTACACAGTATGCAAACTACTCACCCCAGGGCTAGTGTAGTGCTCACACCCATAATCCCAGCATTGGATCATGGATCAATCACAAATCCTGGAAGCCCACCCCACGATTGCATGAGGATTTGGGGATCATGCAGACACAAACCATAGCAGACCGACTGGCTCCTTTCACCCTCTGATACAGATGACACAGTCTTTCCTAGTGTCTTCTACCCACTGTAAGAGTTTTCTCCCAGGGATTCTAGTCTTTTGATACCCCTTAGATTTTCTTGCTATGGAGGAAAATCAGATAATATATGAATCCAGTTGTCTTAGTCTTGGATTGCTCCCAAAATAACCGTTAAGGGAATATAAATGCAAGAGGTTGATTTTGGACGTGATTTCAGGAAGCAGAAGAGAGGAAGTGAAGCAGGAGAAGGAAAGAATATTAATAAATCACGTGAAATGAGAAGATTATGATTTAGATGAGTTGAGTCCAGCTGCACTTGGAGTCTGCCTGGCCCTCATGGGGAGCATGTCTTGGAGTTCTGTCTCTGGGACAGGGGAGTGCTGCGTGTTAATAGACTGACATCTCCCAAGGGGTGAAGGCTGATCCTAAGGATTAACATTACTCAGTAAGATAGGTATGGAGGAAACTTTCATTCAGAGAAGAACAGAGACCTAGGCTCCTGAAGTAGGATGTTGTCTATCAGCAACGGAAGAAGCTACAGGGAAATTCAGGTTACAGGGATAGGCATGGAGCCTGGTGTAACACTGAGGAATACTGGATGAGGGGGGTTTCTTACAGTCACCTTCTAACACAAAGGACAATTTTTTAGTGCAAAGATATGAAAACTGATTTGAAGTTCAAGTCCGTGTAGATTAGGTGTTGCTAAACTGTGGGTAAGTGAGCCAAATCCTGCCTACTGTGTTTCCATCAATAAATGTGTATTGCGTCCCAAATGAAGTTTTGTTGTAGTAAATTTATTGGTAACATTGGTTTCCATATTGTCCACATTTTAAATGGCTGTTTTTGCACTACAGTAGATAAATTGCATTTTGTAGTTGTAACAGAGACTAGCTGGCCCACAAAGTCTAAATTATTTATCTCCTGGCCTTTGATAGAGAAAAATGGCTGGCCTCTGATAGATAGCCTGTGTGCGAAGAGTTTTAGATGGGGAAGTCCTCCCTCTGTTGCTCCTTATTTTTTGCTGTAGGTGATGACAACTTGCCCTTTTGGCAAGATAACAGATGGTCTGCGGGGTCACTTGAGCTTTGAGAACTGCTACTGTCTATTACATAGTTGGTGCACAGTATCCTACTGCAAGTTTTGGCACTTTCCTTGAAATGGTGATAGATTAATGGTCTCCTGAGACCTGTTCCAGTGTAAGCTCTGGTTTGGGGAAAATATACAGTGCTGGCAATGTGACATGACAGCCTGCTTTTGGAAGATCAGCTACCACCTTGTATGTAGTGCTTCCTTTAAACAGATGCTGCTCTCTGTGGGGACAGGGAAATACTCTTTATTCAGGTTCAAGTGTCATCTGAGAGTTGAGGGATCTATTCTGCTCTCAAGGAGATATCAAACAAGCTTGTTATAGATAATAGATCACAATTCACGGTCAATCTTCCCCTGTATCCCAACAAAGAGAGACAGTTTACAACACTTTACTACTAGTTCTATTAGCTTCAATTTATTGGAGAGGCTAAAGTGCTGTGCAAATATGTAGGGACATCCTTGAGCAGAATGATACATTTACAGCAGTGCTGAATTGTTGAGGGACTCCCACAACATCAGCTAAACTCAGCCCAGTCCGGTGGATGCACAATAGGTGCATTAAGCCCACGGTTTTCAAATTAGGGAACATTCTGCTACCTAAATTGTCAAAGCATAGACACTTCATAGATCAGCAAAACCAATGGAGACTCTTCTGAAAAATGTTTTTGACTCTTTATAAGAGTGTAAGAAAACACAGTAAGATTAAAGGGAAACATACAGTTCAGCAAGGTTTCATCCCCATGCATTGCAGTTTTAGTTTGGAGATTTTGAATGTGAGTCAATGTATTAAAGAATGAAATTCAGAGTGGATGGTTAAACCACAAGACCTCCCACATGGAGTCAATAAGAGGCCAATTTATAGTGAAATAAGTAAATACATTGTAATATGTTTACACAGGGACCTGATCTGTTACAGTGTGGTCAATTAATTATTGCCACACACAACAGCATGGGTGAATTCTTACCCCAAAAGTGTGAGCAGAAGTAAGAATCTATGTAATATTTTCTTGTCCTTTTAAGGTTTTTAGGAATGAGGGGTTTGTCTTTTATTCTTTCTTTTTTCTTTTAAAGAGAAAAAAATAATTTCAAAACAAGATAATAGGAGGGTAACAATGGTTAATACACGGCACATTGTTATTTTTACATTAGTTACTCAGAGTACAAGTTACGGGCATTTAATTGTCTGAAGAATATTAGTACAAAGCTTTCTTTTTAATGAACTAAGAGAAATTAGCAGTATAACTATCTTAACAATTATATATATATATATATATATGTATGTATTTCTTTTGCCTTCCTCCTCTTCTCCATTCTCCCATTCCAATCTTCCTTTTATTCTTGATACAGTTAATATGGGCCTTCTTTCCCTTTGCGGGCAACCTGGCTAGAGAAATTTCCACTTTATCAACCTAAAAAAGACTCATATTTTGGCTTATCCAATTTTCTGTTTTCTTTTTCTCTGATTTTCTTTCTTTTCCTTTTCTTTTTTCTCTTTTGATGGTTTGCTTTCAATTTTATTGATTTCCTTTTTCTCTGATGTTTATTGTTTTCTTCCCTTTGTTTTGGGTTTGACTTCTTTTTTTTCTGAAAGTAGATCTTAGATGAGTTATTTAAGACTTTTCTTCTCTATATAAGTTTATTGTTTTAAATTTCCTTCTAGCCTTATTTAGCTGCACTTTACAAATGTTTACATGTTTTGTTTCCATTTTCATTCATTCAAAATACTTTTATTCCATTGGCCACTTTCTCTTTGATGTGCCTATTTAGAAATAAGTTACTTAATTTCCAAGTATTTGGGAATTTTAAAACTATCTTCTCTTTATTGATCTTTGGTTTGATTCCATGTGCTACCGGTAGACACTCTGTATGATTTCAGTTATTTTAAATTTCCTGAAACTTTGCTTTTGACCCTTGATAGGACACAGCAGGGTGAGTGTACTGTATGCACAGAATGTTCTGTGTTTGTATTCTTTTTATTTTTTCTTTTCATTTTTTTGTGCGTATTCTTTTGGGATGGACTAGTCTACAGACATCAGGCAGATTAAGTGGGGATTAGTATAATTCATGTTCTCCATTTTCTTCCTTATCCAGTGTTATACTTTAATTGTTGGTTTGTCTTCTTTTCATTTTCAGCTTTCTTCATGTGTTTTGAAGATCTTTTGTTAGGTGCACACAGATGTAGGGTTGTTATATCTCCCTGGCTCTGTGGTTACCTCTTTTACTTCAATCAGTATGTTAGTTTTGCCTAGGAAGCAGGTTTCTCTAGGGAAAAGCCAGAGTGTACACAGGTTCTTACTACTCCCATGCAACTCTGGGAAGGGATTTTGGCAACAGTTTCCTAAATTCCATCCATGTATTTACCCATTAATTGATCAATTCTTTAACAAACGTGTTATGTGTCAAGTAGCAGCTTATCTGAGTGAAGAGCTGGATAGTCATTCCTAAAGGAAAGGAAGATGCAAAAGGAAAAATATTGTTATTGCACCTGCTTTACTTTTTGTAAAAGCATTGCTTCTCTCTCTCCCTCCCCCTCCTCCCTCTTTCTCTAGCACATACGTGTCCCTATGGAAGTTTTTATACCAGCATTATAACCCTGAGTCTGCAGAGTGAAATCCAGAATCAGTCTGTGATTTATAAAAAGAAATCTCAACATGGATTGATAGAAGTTGATCCAGAAGTATTGTTTGTGTTAAAGATCAGATCTGGGTTTTACAGAGAATTATGAAAACATAGAAAGTAGTACTCCTATTCTAGATCCTCATTAGCAGAATCGACCTTCTTTTTAGAAAACCTAATATTTTCAAGCTTTCAAAGAAAAGCTTAGGAGAACACAGTGTTGAAAGCCAAATGAACTTTCAGGATACCTTTGTTTAACCCTCTTGTTTTACAGTGGATGGAGTGAGACCCAGAAGAGACGGCGTGGTTGTATTGGGAATATAATTTAGTTCCTTCCAGTGTGCAGTCCGATGTGCCCCTGCCAGTGCCTCTTCTTTTCTGCTATTCATTAGACTAAAGAGGTTAAATCCCATGCTATAGTAACTTGTTGAGTGCCCACTGTGCGCCGGATGTTAGTGAGTTACACAGATACAAGATCTCTTCCTGCCCATCATGAATCTTACCCTTTGGTTGGGGAGATGCCGTGCATGCCTAATGATGTATTAGGCAGAAGACTTAGTTCAGGAGCAGCTGGAGGGGGGGAGGTTCCAGAAACAATGCTGAGATTAGATTATATTTAAGATGGAAACTAGTTTCCAAATTATGGCTGCAGTTTGCTTTGTTTATACCAGTAAAAAATGGTGCAACATGGACTCTGCAATTCTGTATCACTTGGCAGGCTCAGCTGAAAAGTCTCCCAAATAGTCCTCCAAGGTATGTGCCCAGTAATGAGCTTAGAGGCCTGAGCCAAGTTGTTCGAATGGTTGCTTCACACTGTCTTCCATGCAATAATTAGGAGCTGTCCTTTACTCTTGCTTGCACAGCCAGCTCTTGGCTACCCAATAGGATGTTAAGCTTCTCTAGAGGCCGTAGAAAAGGATTAGAGGAAGCCATCACAGATGACAATGCATCTTGGGCATGTAGAGCTAAAACCATTGTTTTCCTCCAGAATGTGTAATTTTCATATTAAGGGTGTGTCAGAATTAATGGAGCATACTCTTAGTACATACTGAAGTGCCACACATGCTTCGTGTACAAGCTTTGTCTTTTCTCCATTGTTTGGCATTTTGGCCACTTAACAAGTGCTTTACTGCCATTGATCGCTAGACAACTTTGTCTTTGTTTTCTTCTTCCCTTTTAATCGAATCACAGCACCCAAGCTGGGGTTTGACTATGGAGAAGATTGATCTTGAGAAGTAGCAGACTTTACTCTTCTATATTTAATCAGTGTAATTTAAACTATTTGTGGTGTTTTCCAGCTATGAAGAACTAATACTACTTATTTTGGTTTAGGTGGAGCTAAGAGCTTTCTGATTTTTTTCTTAACTTGTCAATAAATATACACAGTGGTGTGTGTTGGTAATGTGTTAAATGTTTTGATTTTTCCTTACATATGTATTCAAACGCAGCTACATACTGGGGTCCCCATGTAGCTGCAGTAGAGTGAAGCACATGGGACAAAGGCGATGGTAATAAACAGTGAATGGATACAGGGTCTGAGCCTCCCAGAAACAAGGGAGGTGTTCAGGAGCCCTGCCAAGCCCAGCCCCACGCTTCTAGGCTGTCTTCTCTTATTGCCTGCATGGCTAATCCAGTAAGCAGCTGCTCAGAGCTCCAAGCTCTTGCAGATTTCTGTTATGCAGGGAAAAGACACTAAATGACAGGAAAACCATGGCTGTTCGCTCTAGCCTACTCAATAGAAATATAACGTGAGCCCCATTCTTATAATTTCAAAAATTTTAGTAATCTCATTAAAACATAAGAAGCAATATTTGAAGTGAATTTCACTGCTACATTTAACTAGTATATCCAAACATTATAACAATGTGTAATCTGTATAAAATTACTGACATATTTTATGTTCTTTAAACATTATTTTAGTTTTGATTAGCAGGTATTAATTATACATATTCATGAGGTTCAGTGTGATATTTCCACACTTGCAAAAAATGTTCACTGGGGCCAGGGATATAGCTCAGTGGCACAAATGCCTGCCTGCCAAGCACAAGGGTCTGAGTTCGATTCTTGGTACAAAAAAAGTTCACTGATTAAATCTAAACTCCCTTTATCTATGCTCCATACCTTTTCCAAACTCTGCTAATCATTAATCTACACAGTTAACTTCTGCAGCTTCCAGATGAGTGAGAGAATGAACAGTATATGTCTTTCTGGGCCTGCTTATTTCACATAATACAGTGTCTTCCATATGCACCCATTTTGCTGCAAATGACAGGATTTTATTCCTTCTTATGGATGAATAATATTTCAAAGTGTATAGATACTTTCCCCTATGCTTTTGTCCCTTGATGGACACCTAGACTGATTCCATATCTTAGCTACTATGAATAGTGCCTCGATGAATATGGGTGTGTCGATGTCTCCTGGTGTGCTAATCTTCGGGCACACACCCAGGAATGGGATTGCTGGATCAGACAGTAGATTGAGTTTTAGTTTTCTAGGAGCCTCCATACTGTTCTCTATAATGGTTGCACTAATTTGCATTACCACCAACAGTGGCAAGAGGTCATCTTTCTCCACAGCCTCGCCAGTGTGTGCTGCTTTCATTTTCTTCATAATAGCCACTCAATTATCTCTCACTGTCCATTTGATTTGCATTTTCCTGATGGCTAATAATGAGCATTTTTCCATGTATGTTTTGGCTATGTGTACTTCTCCTTTTGGATCATTCACCCACTTTTAACTGGATGACTGTCTTATTGTGGCTATGTATTCCTCTTTTAACACAAAGCGTCAATGTGTGTTTCACATCCATAGTGCATTTCAGTTCAGATGAGCCAATTTCCTCAAAATCTGAGCAGTGTGGAAGCTCACTGGGGCCAGAGTGAAATCCTAATGTCAGGGTGAAAGACCGGACCGAGACAGAGACAAGTGTCCTGTTAGATCTCTGCTTTCATTCTACAACAATTAATTTAACCCGGGTAAGCATGGCTGTTCCTTGGTACTTACCCATTTCCATGTCTCTTAGATTTTAATACTCTCTGTGGTAGTTAATTGTTAACTGGAGTAGGAACACCTACCAGAATTGAGGCAGCATGCTTTTTGGAATGGTGTAGAAGGAAAACGGAAGGGAAAGAGGTCAACTGATCTTCCTTGAAGGAGTTTCATAGCAGCTGTTTTCCTCTGGAAGAGTTTAAGCAGTTTCTCTTTGGAAGGAACCTTCGCCATTTTCTTCCTTCAGGGAAGTTTCAATGCTTGTCTTCATCTTGGATGTTGACTCCTGGCTTCCAGTGCAGATCCTCGGCCTTCTGGCTCAGGTCCTTCCGTCTGGCATCTAGGGTCCTTCAGCCTCCTGTGCGGAAGTGCACAGGACCTTGCAGGGGGCCCCAAGCCCTGGACTGGCTCCTGCAGGTCTCCAGAGTGAGGACAGACACCTTGCACTCTTTGCATCTGACTCTAGTAAGTACTAACTAGTGCACTATCTGTCACCATCCTGGACAAAGTTATTGGTCTTTGAGCTTGAAAGACTTGGGTCAAATTTCCTACAAAATGTGTAAGCTCAGTTATTTAACGTTTGTCCTGCACCACTTCGCTTGCCTAAAGAGCAGAGATTAAAATGAATACACATCCTTAGCAGGGGTGAGGGTTAGATATGTAGCTCAGTGTCCGGCACACATTAGATATTCAGTTAATAAAAGCTATTATTATTGGATTTGATATGAGCAAGTGTTGTCATTAATAGGCTTTTACTAGTAGGTGGTAAACTAAGAGCTGTCCTCTCACAGGCTGTGATGGATCGAGCCCTTCTGGAAAGCCTTGTGTCCAGGAAGTGGCCCCCAATTCTATCAGGCAAAGTCTTCATCAAATAGCGAGTATTTTGTCATATAACCCTTTACGCTTCTGCAAGAAAATCCATAGATGATATAGTTTACCTGCACCTAAAGTATTTTGAAAAAAATCAATATCATTTTGTAATGCAGTGGGGGAAGACCAGGGAATAGATTCATAATAAAACATGTGTTTTAATATTGCAAAGGCACTAGTATCTTTGCTCCAGAGGCCTGGTAAAACGTGCAGACGCTGAGACCCAGCCCGGGAATTGCTGTGAGCAGGACAGCTCCGAGCAAATGCAGGGCAGTGACTCCATTGCCAGGGCAGCATGGCAGGTCTCCAGGTGGAGGGCGCATCTCTGCTGCGGCTCCTAGCTTGGGGAAGGGGTCTTTGGTTTGGGGTACTCCTGAGCAAGGCAGCCTGTGCCTTTTCTTTTGAACTGTGCCAGGAACTATAAGCACCCACCTATTTCCACTAAACAGAAAAGAAAGCCCTTTCTGGACACACTAGGGGAAATGGAATGCCTCTGCTCCAGTCAGTCTCTGCCCTGGGACCATTTCTGCCACTTGAAAGTAGGAGAGCCAGCGTCACTGCCATGTAGTTCCCAGGTGAATTAAAATCTGCCCTCTGACTTCACAGGTGTTTGCGAAGCATGGTTACTTACATAGCCCATCCAGCTGCTAGAAATGCATCTGATAATCTGCACCAGCAGGAAAAGATGGAAAAGCTCTGCCTGTGGCAAAAGCAGCACAAAATCAGTTTTGAAATTGCACTACAGCTGGGGAGTTGGAGCAAGGGCACAGAAATGTGTAGTCCTGTTGTTCTTCCTCCTTGGTGACATCTAAAAATAATGTCGACTCAAGACTCTTGGGGAATATCCAACATTACTACTTGGGCTCAGAGAACACAGCAGGTTTAGAAATTCTCTGTCTGGATTGCAATCTCTGACTCAATCCTTTGAGCTTACCTGTGCTGCAGCCCACTCTGGAGAGCAAAGGATGTGAGGTGGACGTGCGCTCCTAGCTGAGAAGGGTGCATCAACAAAGCTACCCCAATCCCATCCCACGGATCTGCTTTGGAACTGCTTAGAGGAAAAGTTATGAGCTTCTCTAGTAACTGAGGCCAGAGTTCACATCCTCATGAAAAGAAGGATGAAATAAAATTTCTCTGAAATTTCAGCAGCATTTAGTTTGAACATTGAGTTAGAGGCCGATATATACCTGAGCTGATGCTCCAGCTCCGTGCAGACTGCATGTGCCAGGCGGGCACTGTGTTACCTGGCATTAAGAAAGGCTACAGGTGATGAGAGATTAGAAACTCAGTGAAGAGAAGAAACTACAACAAAGGGAAAGTGTAAGTATCTGTGTTCTCATCCATAAATAATGTGAGTTCTCCTTGGCACTGTTAGGAATTATTGTGAGAAAAATCTGTTTTAAAAGCCTGCTCATCATTATACAGTTTTCTTACATAATAAAAATGCATTTGGCATATAAACTAAATGGTGTAGGTCAAGGATTTTAAGGCAGGGGTATGCATCAGAAGTGCCTGCAGATTTTTAAATATAGATTCTGAGGATCAGTCCCAGACTCTTGGGTCAGATATCTTAAGAGTGCCTGGAAATCAGTTTTTCAAAGTTCTGAAAACCCCTTTGGTGGATCTAGGCATTGGTTTTTGCAAGTATTATCTTACCAGAGCCTGCTAGTGTTTTATTTTACAGAGACATCTGTTATCTTCTTGGGTACATTTTCAACTGAGTAAAAATTTAAAAGCCAGGTAAAAATAAAATAATTAAAAAAAAAACCATAATGGTCTCCTGCCTTCAATTCTCCAGTGACTTCTCAGCATTTACAATCCCAGTCTCAAAGGTGCTATTTGGCCAATGTCTTTTACCATCTTCGTTCATACATTCTGCTGTAATAAATGTGTGCCTTGAACTGGGTAATTCACAAGCAGCAAAACTTTATTCCTCACAGTTCTGAAGGCTGGGAAGGTGGTGTGTGCTGAGGTCTCATTGCCTCAAAGTCAGTGCCTTCTGTATTTAAGTCAGCTTTCTCCCCGCTGGGACACAGCACGTAATGCCTGTAACTGCAGAAGGTGAAGTGTAACCTGGCTGACGGTGTCAGAGGATTCAGTCTGTGGTTGGCTTGGCTCCAAGGTGTGACTGTCATGGTGGAAGGGTGTGGTCAAAGGAAGTCTCACCCTGACTACCAGGAAGCAGAGCAAAGAACAGTGCCAAGAGGAGGGCAACTGGGGTCGTATTAGTCCACTACGTCATATCTCCATGACCCTCCCAGACACAACCGGAAGTGAGCTATACTGTCTGCTAGGACTCCTTAATCCAATCAAATTGAGGTATCACCATTAACTTGGTTACTCCTTCTAACTGTGACCTAACTGGTAGAAAGGATTAATAATTTCCATTAGGCCGCTTTGGTATGGGCGCTGACCCCACTCACTAAGGTTCTGCCCTCAGGACCTACTGTTCTGTCAACAACCCCACCTCCTAATATCATCACTTTGGGGGTTAAGACATAGTGCAAAGGACTGATATCCTAGAACTCACATTATCTTACCCCTGTGCTATCAAATGAAGAATCAATAACCAACTGTCAATAAGAACTCACATATTGAAAACACATGAGTCAAAGAAATTCACAGTAACTGTTAAAATATTAACAGTGGAATCGCCAGCACTTGCTATATATTGAAGCCTAAAATCTTGAATCAGCAAGGAAGGGCACCACTACAAACCTAAGGAAGTAGGGAATTACTTATCGTTACAGAACTGCTTATTAAGATTCTTCAATCCTTGAGGTTTTAGGATAATTGAGGGAAAGAAACACAATAGAATGGAGTGAACAGAATATTAAGCAGTTCTGAAATGAGAAGTGAGTGAAGATGCTCCAGAAAGAAGAAAGCGGGCGTGTGCTGTAGGACGTGGCAGTCTTTGGTTACAGTCTTTGGTTTTCTTTAACAAAACCCAGAAAAATCACTTTTTATTTAGCTGACCTATAAATTGCATCTAATAAGCATCTATCTACTATCATTAAAGTGTCATGGATAAGGACTGGAAGAGTATTTCTGTCCTAAATCCATTTTTCTACCAGTACAGGTATTATTTTGCTTTCTCAGTCTGCTATCGTGGATATCTTTTGACTAAGTGAAACTGTTTTTGTCTGCTAGCAGGCTAAAGTAATCATTCCCAGAGTTTGGAATTTATAGCATGGTGTGTGTGTGTGTGTGTGTGTGTGTGTGTGTGTGTACTAACATAACTATGCATATTGATTATTTTGCTAAGAAAAAGCATCATCATTCACTTCAAGAGGGATACTCTAAATTTTAAAAGTGGAAAAAACTAACACTCTGACATTGACAAGAAGTAGTACTGCCTTGTCTTTGTCTTGTAATTTGTCACTTCTTGCTAAAAATCTCTCTTTTTTTTCGCTACCAGAGATCAAACTCAGGACCTTGCACTTGCCAGGCAGGTGCTTATGCCACTGAGCTATATCCCCAGCCCTAAAAAAAAATATCTCATTTTGGAGGTATACCAGTTGGCATAGCAGTGCTTGAGAAACACAGGCCCAGAGAGGTTGACATTTGCTTGCTGATGTTTGGATGGCTGTGAGGAAGATTGGTTCAACTGAGGAAACTCCAGTGCTTCCACAGAGGTCATTGCAATGATGTTTCTGGCCTGAGTCTATCAGAAGGACTTAACACGGGTGACCTTTTCCATACTTCTTGGAAGATGTTATATCCTTATATTCTCTGGGTCTCTTCATTTGTTCAGTGACTATTACAGCCCTCTTTGCCCATTCTTTCTCCTCTCCCCTGTATCTTGTATCCCAGTGCTCAGCCCATATTCTCTTTCTCTGTCTCCATTCATTCATTCGTGACTGAGTTTGAGCTTGGTAGGTATAAATACCATCTATATGCTGACAATTCCTGGGTTCACATCTCCTTTCCAGACTTTTCTCCTGAGCTCTAGACCTAAGTATTCCACTGCTTCCCTGACCTCTGCATTCATATGCCAGCAATTTCCTATTTTCTTTTGTGCAGCAGAGGCCTTGGAGGGCTACCCTGCACCCTCTCTGTCCATGGCCCATTCTCTCCCCAGCTATAGTGCACAGGTCTCTTCAGGCTCCCACTCATTCTGCGTGCCCAGTGGCCCATCTAGAGCAGATACCACATCTTCTCCAATGCAACAGCAACTTATTTACTGTGGACAGTGGAGCAACCCGAGAGTGAGTGATGCTACAGACCACCCTTAACTAACAGAGGCTAGGAATTGGTGGATAAAGGAAAGAAAGTTCCAGAAGGTATTCAGTGTTCTCTGAGAGGTCTCATTGGAACCGAGCCCCAGTGCCTGCTTCTCTTTCTACCCCTCATGCATGTTTCCCAGGATTACCTTCCATATACACCCTGAGTCTTTTGGGATGACCCAAAGGAGTACAAACTTGTGTCACCCTTAGCCTCCCTCACTTCAGTTGAGAACTCCACCTTTTCCTAACCTTAGATCAGAAAGCTTGGAGTCATTCTCAAATCAGCTCCTACTCAAACCTTATCTGTGGGCAAATATTTTTTGTTTTACCTTCAAAATGATTCATATACCTACCACTTCCAGACTACTGTTAACCATGAATCTCAATTATGCCACAACCTGGAATATGCATCCTGTTTCTAATCTTGCTCTTCCTGGTCCATTCTCAACAAAGCAGTTGAAATGATGTTTTCACTTTTTGAACAATACACATCTAGGGTGATACTTTATAAACACTGGAGTGTATCAATTTTAACAGATTATATTAATTTGATTTAACAGATCAAAACCTTACTGGGATTACTAATTTCATTCTGTCTCATCCTATATTTCTCTAGACTACACTCTGTATTGACTATGTATTTTGATTTTCTGTATTCTTGACATCCTCAGTCTCACTTACAAGGGAGAAAGCACCCCTCTCAGGGATGGCCAGCTCTCAGAGAGAGCAAATTCCTGACATGAGAATGTGCTTTTCATAGACCAACTCATCAACCTAGGCCCAGTGCCCTTCCTACTTCCTCTGTCAGGATCTTACTCCGTATCTAATATTTCTGTGTCCAGATCACCTTGGAGATAGGACCCAGCTAAGCTGGGACAGCTCCTGGACTCTTGTGCTCACTAAAAGTATCCAAACTAGACCATCCAAAGTGCTGAAGCTGTAGGTTTTACTAAATCTCATTAATGATTGATGCTCAGAATATCTCTCAAGGACAGGACTCTGAGAAAAAACAAGAGATGCATATATAAGTATGTCAAGTGGAGTTTATCTCAGTGAATTTTCTTAAGCCTTTATTGTTTACAACCACCCACAAAACACTGTAAGACACCCTGGGGACTTGCCTGTTATAGTCAGTTATTGGAACATTGAATTTGTTTTCAAGTCTTGGTTTTCCTGACCTAAATCATCTTCTTGATGATAAAACACAAACTTTCTTCTGGAGGAAAAGTTCTTAGTTTCCAAATAACCCTCAGCATTACACTTCAGGGTTATGGGGTTAGTTAGGGGCATTTCCTTTAAAGTCTACATTCCTTAGATATTTGTTCAAGCTCCTTCTGTATTTGCTTCAAGCTAAATCTCAATCTTTAAAAAGCCACCTAGGTACATAAAATTGTAGGCTGAGACTGTATCAGCCTCTGTTTTCTCAGTGTTGCTGTACTTTCAGGCCTCTATCCTTGAAGCCATCCTGCAACCTGAGCTGCCTCCTTTTCCATTTCATCTGCTGGTAATGCCCATCCTTGGTTTTCCTCAGAATCTGTGTCTGCCTTGAAGTCTTCCTGATCTTTAATTACTGGACTCGATAAATCTCCCTCTGCATTGCCATAAGGTCTTCTGTTGACCACACTTCTGTTGTCCTTGCTGACCACTGAGTCCATGCTTCTGTTCACCTGGCCAGACTCCAAGGGCACCAAGGATGGAACCTAACCCTCTTTGTCTCCATCTCCTTTCTCCTGTAGCAGGAACCACTGGCTTGGAAAAGTGTCTGGAAACGAGACTCCTCATCTTGCAACAGAGAAGCAAACAGCCTGCCACTACAGGCAGCGCAGCTTTGAGTATGAACAGTAAGTGCACAAAGTGTGCAGAAATTATTAATAAAATTCTAAAGTAAATTTTAATTGGCTACTTTTGCAAAGTAAGAGATATTTTTTATTGTGTTAAGTGACAAGGAAAATTCATTTTAATTATTTTTATGAGGCCAGAGCAAGACCAGTGTGTATGATTCTGTAGTTGGACAGCTGATTTAGGACTGGCCACCACGATCATGCATCACTTACGTTAGGTCATTTGGTCACTGTGCAGAAGCCAGGGCGTGTACTTACCAACCTAGATGGTGCGGCCTGCTCCACATGTAGGCCACATGGTACAGCTTATTTAAAAGTTTTTATATAATCTTTTGCATCTTTTTATTGAAATTAAAACACAAGTGTACAGGTTTGCCGAGGCCTACAGAGGCTTGGGATCCTCAGCATCACTGTCTTCTTCCTCCACGTCATGTCCCAGGGGAAGGTGTCCAGGAGCAATAGCACACATGATGCTGGCCCCTGCTGTGCTGATCTACCGGAGCCCTCTTGATAGGTCTACTGGAGGCTGTTTGTAGTTAACTTTTGTGTAAGCAGAAAGACCACACTTGAAAATAGTGATGAAGCACAAACACTAGAACATCAGCGTTTATGATTATCAAGTGCATAATTGTCTATGCTCCACTTTCATGTGAGTGGCAGCCCATAGATCTGTTCACACAGGTATCACTGAAACCTGTGAGTAATACACTGTCACATCATCACAGTAGGAATTTATCAGCTCCATGATAATCTTTCAGAACAGTTGTCATAGGGGAGGTTCCATGTTGCCCGAAACATTCTGTTGCACATGACTGTGTGTTTACACCCACACGTTATCCAAATACAGCATTAACTACGAAGTGGAATGGTTAAGAATTATGTGCTAAACTGGCATTTAAAAAATGGTCTCAGGAGATATTTTATGTTCTCCAATATTGCAGTAGGAGCTCCAACGTCCCTGTGATTTATCTTGATTTATAGAGTTGTTGGAGGTGGCCATTATTAATTATTTTGGCCTGCCAACTTAACAGCAGGTTTCCGAGTTCTATATACCAATTTCTCTTGAATTATACATTAGAAAGCCTCACCCCAGGGACATTGGAACAACTCCCTTCCCTAAGTTCTGTAGAACTTCTTGGATACTGAATTTCAAAAAGCAACATTAAATCAAGTTCTAATCATTTGAATTATATTTACAATGCACTCATTACATAATTTGAAACCACTTTAAGGCATTTCTCCTCAGAATCACTAGACTCAGTTATTGTCTCCCTTGTACAGGAAATAAACAAATAAAAAGAATTGGAGCATGAAACAATATGTGTCATGAGTGGCCACTTATTGACGTTAGTTTGTGCTCCACAGAGGAAGAAAGGGTTGCATTTGCGTGATGGGAAGACAAGCCAAAGAGCAGCTCATGTACCAGCTTGAAATAGCAGTTTTCATTTTTGAACAAAGTAGCTCATGGACTAAAGAACAGAAGCCCAGGCCTCTGTGTGTACAGCTACCTCAGGCAGGGATGCTTCCCCAGGTTTGTTCCTGCCCACTTAATTCATACTTAAACTTCAGGGCTGGGGATATAGCTCAGTGGAATAAGTGCTTGCCTGGCAAACACAAGGTCCTGAGTTCGATCCCTAGTACCACAAAAAAAAACCCCAAAAACAAAAAAACATACTTATACTTCAATACCTGCACCAAACTTCCTCTTTAGCAAACTTTTTCCCCAATTCTCACAACCAGTTGCTCAAACCTTGGTATCCCATGGAGAAGATCAGTTTTATCCTTCAGGAGAAACCGTGTGCCCATACCTTCTCAGCATTAGTCCGTCTGCAGATGAGCTTACTCTGGCTCCTTCTGAAGTCATCTCTTTATGGTCATGACCCGGGAAGTCCAGATCCAAACATCATTCCAGTCGCTCATCTGTCCAAGTCACCACCAGTTGGCCATTGCAGACTCAAAGTCCCTTCAATCACCCAGTCCTATACTAAGTTTGTCGTCATGGCACTTCACCTCCTGGGGTCACCTTGCATGCCCTCCCTGAAACACTAAGCTTTGTCTCTGTTGCTGACCAAGATTTCCTTTGCTAGCTCTTCCCTTCCTTATTTCCATACAGCTGCTCTTTGCCATCATTGCATCTACTCACATCTCTCCTGTTTTCATTTCCTTAACAAAGTCCTTGGTTGGTGGCTTCATCTCCTTTTGTCCTGGTTTCACAACTTTCACACCTCCTTGTTCTTCATTCCTGTCCAATGAGCTAACATAGGAAGCCACTTGCTTCCTGGGAGTCATACTCCTTGTCTCCCCATTTCCCCATTCTCCACAGAGCTATCTTTATCCTTCTTGATGTATTACCCTCTTGCCCAGGGTATGACCCCTTCTGTTGCCTAGAAAACTTGTTTGTATGGTTCTTCAGACAGAACACCAATACTAATGAAGTGACTCACTGAGTTCTTTTTATCAGTTTTCTAAACTGGAAATTTTAATATTGGGTAATACCAGCCCAATCTCTTGTTTACCCCAGACTAACACTGTTTTCCCACAAGTAGACCCGTGCTCACTTTCTTTTGATCCTGACACATAGACTTTATGCACATGTAAGCACACATTTGTACTGCCTGTAGTCCTTCTTTACATACTGTGACTTCCTCTGTCATGTGCTGCATGTCAGATGCATGGACTCTCTTGCAACTCTCCCATATGACAGAGGAGGTGATGCTCTGAGGTCTGCACTTGATGTTTGTGTTGGCTGGAATGTCCAGCCTCTTTATCCTCCCCACTCTCCTTCCCTAGGTAAAACTACCTTTAGTATGATCCCGCTGGGAAGCATATTACCTGACATGTAAGAAGAATTCGAAAACATTGCACTGCTGTTATTTTTACTATTATTCACAGAGGATAGGTGTTTTCTATCTTCAGGTCTTCTTTGGTAAAACTTAGGCATTTTTTTTTCTTGATGAAGCAGCTGCTCTGGAGGCTGTAGAGAACAGTAGTTAAGGATTTTCCAAAAGCATTATATGAAGTGTGTAGAGATGCCAAGAGATAATTGTGCACAATTTAGGTAGAAAGAATATGAAAAAAAAGAATAAAAGAGTAGAACTTTGGGAAACAATGTATGACATCATTTCACTGAAGAGAGGTTCCAGCATAGGAAATACTTCTGAACTCTAAGTTGGTAAGACTGGAGCTCTTGCTGTGCTTTGCTCCTAAATATTCTGGTAGGATTTCAAAATTTTCAAATCAGCAACAAGGCTCGGCTTGACTCTTCTGTCTCCCTGTGTAACTGTTATTTTACAGACCTTCATAGTGAACCTGCTAGGCCTGAGACACTCTATTACATGTTAGTAAGATAGCACCAGACACAGGATGGACATGGGGGCAGGAAGTCCTGTTTAAAGTTACACTTATGACAGGAAGTGGGGAGGTAGACTTTGCAGAGAGGGCAAGGGTATCTGGGATGGGGGCAGTGGGGAGGACCGGCTGGGGAAGGAGAAGTGAACATGATTAAGATGCGATGTGTGTGTATAACATTTCACAAAATGATGTAATTACTATGTACCACAACATACCAAAAATGCATTTGTATAGGGAACATGTTTTTACTTTGTGGAGTGGTCTTAAGAGGTCAATGACTTTCTGACATTCTAGTCCTCCCTAACCATCCATTTGTTCAAGATCAAGTTACAAAATCTATTCTTCAGATCAGTTCTGATGAGTGTATTTGTGTGTGTGTGTGTTCTGTAAATGTTTCTGAAAGTTGTTCATTAAGATAGTAATTAAATGATCTAGAACAAGACAAAAAATTCTGGAGGCATTATGTCCCGGGGAAAAAGTTACCTTCTCTTGCTTGTGTTGTGCTGCTTAAAACAGAGTTGTGATATAGCACATTATAGCTTTGTTCTGACAGCTGGAACGAAACACCCAGCATGTGGACCTCATGGATTCTTCCTGACTTTTGAGCATACACAATCTGGAGGGCTAAGGGCTTACAACATAAAAATTCTCTTCCCAAGGTGCATCTGTGCTATGACTAATAGCTTTATTAATAATGAAAGCCACAGATGCCTTTGACTACAAAGCAAATTAAAAAGTGAAAGACCTTTGGGATTTGTATCTGTGAATGTCAAGGTCAGGAGCAGTAGCTGCCAGAATGCAATTCTCTCCCCATGGAGGCAGACATCCTGAGACCTGCATTCCAAAGTTCTTGCTAACTCTGAGTTTTTGATGCATTTACAGTAGGTGTCCTCCCCGCGGAGAGCCCTTTATGTCTGGTTAACACACATATGCACACACAAAACATAACAAGAATTGGATATGTCTGACAACAATACTCAAAGAAGCATTTTAATCAAAGAGTATGAATAGCAAACAAATAAAAGTAGTGAAATCATTTCCTTTTATTTCCTAAGAAAGTTTTACTTTTAAAAAATATGTAAAATAGGCTGTGTGCTGGAAGCTTTTGTTGTACTTAGGCTAATGTAAGTGTTCTGAGACTTTTAAGGTAGGCTAGGCTAAGCCAAGTTGCTTGGTTAGTTATGTATATTAAATGTATTTTCAACTTAATGATATTTCCAACTTAAAATAAGTTTATGAAGATGTAATCTCATCATAACTCAGGAAGCATCTGTATTGTCAAGTCTATATTATTTGGAAAAAATGCTAACCCTAATAAAATGTCATCTTCAGCCATTTCCCTAGATACATTAGATATTAGATATAGAGTTTAGATACTAGATACAGAGTTTTCTTCAACATTTTTAATACTACATTTTTCTAAGGCACCAAGAATTTGAAAGCTCTAGTTCATACACAAATTATCACACTTACATTGTTAAATGTATATTTGTATTTATAAAGACTTGGTAATTACATTTCTTTCTGCAAAGAAAATTCCAAAACATTTAACTAATTCCTCCTTCCAGAGCACAAGGACTGGGTTCTTGAGATCCTCATTCTGAATGTTTGTGAGATGTTTCTGTGTCTCTGTGTACCAAACAAATTTTATTAATAATCATGAAAAACCACATGGAATTAGGAAACAAAATTCCTCTGGGGAGAAACAAATATTTTGATTTTTGAGGGTAATGATTTCTTTATTTCAAGTAATTTGCTACTTGACTGTTGCCAGCATAGGTACAGGGACAAGGACCTAAGCACTAGGCCGGAGCACTAGGCAGTTTTGTAAATTACCATCCAGTGGGATGGGTTTTTTTCTAGGGCCCAACTGGTGAAGCTGGTACATTTCCTTCAAATTCTACCTGGTGCCTGGGCTCAGGTGCTTGGCTGAGCTGGGCTTCAGGAGACACATATAGTAAATAGGGACATATAGTAAACTAAGCAGAACTAATATCGTACTTTTAGTATTACATTTTTTCTATTAAATATAATTTTTTAATCACAAGTAAAATCGGACTTGCCTCAAAAGACTGTTAGAGATGAGAACAATGTGCTTCAATGTCCTCCACTGCTATTTAACCTGACTGGTTTAAAAACACGCTAAGGCCGGGCGTGGTGGTGTACATCTATAATCCCAGCACTCGGGAGGCTGAGGTAGAAGGATCGTTGCGAGTTCGAGACCAACCTGGGCTACAAAGTGAGCTCAAGGCCAGTCTGAACTGCACAGTGAGACCCTGTCTCAAAAAGACAAAAAAAAAAAAAAAAAAGCACACTGGTTCAACCATGGAAATATTTGTATAGGTCTTGTGCATAAAGAACTATTTCAATCTGATAGTGATTTTCAAACCATGCCTCAGAGCCCTGTGGTGGCTGGGCTGGTTCTGTCTCTAAGCCTAACCTACCTGGGGGCACTCTGCAACCAAGCGCAGAGCTCACACAACTGTCCCGTTACTACCTTTCAGCACTGGATTTGAACCCAGGCAGTTCTGCTCTCAGATTTTTGTAGATGTGACCACCCTTTTCTGGAGTTACACCTTTGGGATCTGAATTTGTCTTTCAACAGCTTCATGAACTAGGTCACTGCGGTACCTTTATTTTTTTTAACTATAATTTTATTGGCCTTATGAAGAGAGTTCTCAGTCTTCCTGGTCTTTGCAGGAAAAATCCTTGGAGCTCTTCCCACCTCTACTCACATCCTGAGCACTCAGGGATTTTATATATTTTTCCTAAGGAAAGTAAACAGCACAGGACAGACAACTGCAGCTTTCACACCCTGCTTTTTCTCTGTGATTCCTCAGGGTGTAGAAAGCTCTCTCGTGTGGTCGGGGAAGCCTTTCCTCATCTGACCTTTTTGCCCTTCACAGTCCACAACTAGGGCGATTCATCTTCTTCACAGAAATACCCACAGCATGGCTCTGAAAAAAAAAAAAAGAACAACTTTCAGAGGAATTTTAATGCCTTCCCCAAAACATAGCATTCTGTTAATTTTTTCTTTGAAAAATTAATTTTATGTAATACACATTGAATAAGTAGCATATTCCTATGGCTCATAATTCAATAGATACAAAAGGGAATGAGAAGCCTTCCATATTCCTGCCCCTGGCTGCCTCGTCTCCCTGTCCAGAGACATCCAAAGAATGAATGTCACAAACTAGGTACAGCCTGCCTGTGACACCTGTCCCAGTGACATTCTCATTGTCTCTGTGACATACTCCCATTCCATTGTTAACTCTGTTCATTCCATGGAACAACTCAAATAAACTGTGCATGGTAGGAGTAAAATATTACAGTAATAAAAGACACTTGTAGAACATTTTGTACTCCAAGGTGCCAGGTAAAAGTTTTAATAATAAGAATGACACATCCAGGTAAAGTTGAAATAAAGTACACAAATAGTAAACAATTTCAAAGTCCGTATGGAAAGTGTTCTTTTGTTCTCCAACAGAATTAACAATTTTAAAATGTCCATACTACCCAAAGCAATGTACAAATTCAGTGCAACCCATATCCAAATCCTCATGACACCCTTCATAGCAGTGTAAAAAATATCTTAAAATTTTGTGGAATAATAAAAGACGCAGAATAGCCAAACAATTGTGAGAAAGGAAGTCAAAGTTTGAGCCAGTACTCTTCTTGATTTATAATTATATTTTCAAGCTATAGTAAATTTTGGTATTAAGTGTTATTAAGTAATATTGTTGTGCCACCTTCAACACCATTCATATTCAGAAATTCCTTCTTTCCTTTCTCCTTCCCCCCTCCTTCCCCACTTCTGTCTGTCTGTCTGTCTGTCTGTCTCTCTCTCTCTCTCTTTCTTTCTTTCTTTCTTTCTTTCAGTACTGGTTGTGGAATCCAGGACCTTTCCACTGAACTACATCCCAGTACTTTTCATTTTATTTTATTTTTTAAAGTTTGAGACAGGGTCTGGCTAAATAATGAGTTGTCATCTTGACAACCAGGCTTGAACTTGCAAGTCTCTCACAGTTATGGGATTTCTGGCATCCACCATCCCTAATAGAACATTTTTCATCACATAAAACTGAAAAACTGCTATTCCACTTCTTACGTGTGTGATACTGAATATTTTATAAGTGGATTCATGCAGTATTTGATGCTTTGTACTGGTTTATTTCAGTTAACATAATGTCCTCAAGTTTCATCTGTGTTGTTGGATGTGGCCAGATTTCTTCCTTTTAAGGGCTGAATATTTTGGTCTATGTACATATCATATTTTCTTTGTCGATTAGTCTATTGTTCCTGTAAACTATGGAATAAATATTACTTCAAGAGACTGATTTTAGTTCTTTTGGGTAATTACCAATAAGGAGGATGGCTGGGTCATATGGTAGTTCTACTTTTAATTTTTTAAGGAACCTCTGTACAGCTGCCCCATTTAAAATTTCTTGCAATGGTGCAGGAGATTCCAATTTCTCCACATCCTTCTCAACCTTTGCTTGTTCTCTCCTTCTCTCGTCCTCTCTCCTGTCAGGTAGGGGTGGTAGCTCGTTAAGATTTGCTGAGGCTTAGTGATGCTGCGTATTTGTCTATATACTTTCTGGCCAATTTCGTATGTCCTTTGGAGAAATAGCTATTCAAATTCTTTGCCTACTTGTTAAGTAAGGCTATTGACTGGCTTTGTGGTTCTTGTTTGATTTTTACTATTGAGTGATGGGAGTTCCTCATGTATTTTGGAAATCTGCCCTTGATCCCATGCACGGTGTGTTATTTTCTCCCACATGGCCGCTGCCTTTCCGCTTTGTTATTCCTCTTGCTACACAGAAGCTTTGGGTCTGACGTGGTCCCCATCGTCTATTCTCACTTTTGCTGCCTGTGCTTTTGATGTCGTAACTGAAAATCATTCCCTAGACTAATATCGTGAAACTTTCATGTTTTCTTCTGGGAGTTTTATGGTTTCAGGTCTTATGTGTAAGTGTTTAGTGCATTTTGAGTTGATTTTTATGTGTAGACAAATGTTATGAAGCTTTTCTTTATGATTTCTTATAAAATTTTGGAGTTTTAAACTTATTTTTAAGTCTATCATCCATTTAGAGTTAATTTTATATTAGATTTTAAGAAAAGGCCTTTGTTCTTTTGTGTGTAAACACTTTATTTCCTACAACTATGGAAAAATGTCTTTCTTGTACCAAAAGTTATTTGACCACATGAAAGAGCTTAGTCTTGCACCCTCTATTCTGTTCCTTAGGCCTGTACAACCGTTTTTAGTGCCCTGATCTGATATTGCATGTGTGTAGTATAATTTGTAATTAGAAGTGTAAGTCTTCTAGATTTCTTATTATCTAAGGTAGTTGTGGCTATGAGGCAGTACCTAGGCATTTTCTATGAATTTTAGGGTAGGTTTTTCTATTTCTTTAAAAAACCATTATTAGAATTTTAATAGAAACTGTCTTACATCAATAGATCACTTTGGGTGTTATTGACATCTTAACAGCATTAAGTCTTCTAATTCATATACATAAGGTGTATTTCCACTTATTTATGTCTCTTTCAATTTCTTTCTGCAGTATTCTGTAGTTTCTTTGTATAAGCCTTTCACATCCTTGGTTAATTTAATTCCTAAGTGCTTTACTGTGTTTGATGCTTTTGCAAATAGAATTATTTTCTTAGCTGCCTTTTTGGGTTGTTACTTGTTAGTGTATAGAAATAGAACTGATTATTTTGTACTAGCTTTTTACTGTGCTACTTTACAGAGTTTGTTTATTATGTCTAACAATTTTTGTGGAATCTTTATGATTTTTTTTAACATATAACATAACATAGGATTTTCTACATGGATGATAATACAGATCATTTCACATCTTCCTAACTTGGGTCTTTTATGCTTCATTTTATTTCTTTTCTTTTTTTTTTTTTTAAGAATAACATTTCTTTTTTATTTTAAAGGGGAAAACAAAAATAATGATACAAAGTTTGAAAACATGATAGTAGGAGAGTAACAGTGGTTAACACAGTGTGTGTTATTATCTTCAAACTAGGTGCTCAGATTACAAGACATGGGCATAAAAATTGATCAAACAATATAAGCACAAAATTTTCTTTCCAATGAACTAATAGAAAATAGTAGTATAACTATTTACTGTCATATATACTTTTTCCTTTTCTCCTTTCCTTTATCCCAGTTTCTTTTTCCTTTTTAACAGTTTCTTCCCATTTCACAATACCTATTGTACGTTTTGGATCTTATTCACTCTTTTAGCTTCTTACACTAAGGACACAATACGATATTTACACATGTGGGTCTGATTTATTTTACTTATGAGTATGGTCTCAAGTTGCATCCATTTATTTATGAAAGACTCAAGTTTATCCTTTTTTGTAGCTGAGTAGTTCTCCACTGTATAAAAATACCACATCTTTTTTATCCACTCCTCAGTTTCCAAGATTTAGCTATTTACAACTTATGCTGCTGTAAATACGGGGCACATGTATCACTGTGCTATAGGATGTTTTCAATTCTTCTGGGAAAATACCTAGAAGGGGGAATGGTTGGATCAAATGGGACCTCCAGTTGTAGTGTTTTTTAAAAGAAATCTTCACACCCATTTCCACAGTCACTGCTCCAGTCTGTGCTCTCACCAACAGTGGAGAAGGAACTTTTTTTTCCCCCCACAGATCCTCCAGCCTTTGTTATTGGTTGGTTTCTTGATGATAGCTATTCTTTCTGGGGTGAGATGGAATATTAATGTTGTTCTAATGTACATCTCTTGGAGGACGAATGATGCTGAACATTTTTTCGTATATTTATTTGCTATTTGTATTTTTTTCATCTGAGAAGTGCATGTACATCTCTGATGTCTATTTTTGGATTGGGTCTTTGAATTTGGGTAGTCTGATTATTTTCAGTTCTTTTTTTGGTCAGATCATCTTTTTATTGAAATATTTTTGTTTCTTAGCTAGCCGGGCACTCTGTGACACCATTGTTGATGTCATCTATAATGTTGTGAGGGTACTGGCTGTCCACACTGCAGCCCACAGACTGGGCAGTCCTCAGGATTTCTTTAATGGTTCTGGAAAGTTTCCTGGCTAAATACTGGTGCCACATTTGTCAGGCAATGTTGACGATCTCATCACAAGTAGTATTTCTACTGTGTTTAATCTTTCTCTACTTCTTTCTGTCTCTTGAAGGCTTCTTGAGGGCTTTGATGATCAGGGCAGAGGCAGAAAGCACCACCTCAATCTGAGCCTGTCTGTTCTCTATAAAGTCTAGATAGAAGTCCTTTGTCTGAAGGACAATTGGCTAAAAAAATTTTTTTTCTCACTCTGTGGGTTTTCTTTTTACTCTGTTGGTGATTTCTTTTCATGTGCAAAACCTTTGAATAAGATGAGATCCCAGTTGTTGATTCTTTGAAGTATTTCCCGTGAAGTGTGGGTTTTGTTCAGAACTCTCTGCCTATTCCTGTGTCTTCAAGATTTCTACCTACCTTCTCTTCCAGTAGATTTAGTGTTTCTGTTTTAGTATTTAGATCTTTCATCCATTTTTACTAGACATGGGTCTAGTTTTAGTCTTTGAAATTCAGAGAGCCCGTTTTTCCAGCACCATTTATTAAAGAGGCTGTCTTTCTCCCAGTGAAAATGTTCGGTCCCTTTGTCAAGGAAAAGGTCGATGAGTGTGTCTGCGCTTGTGTCTGCATCTTCTAATCTGTTCCACTGATCCTCAGGTCTGTTGTTTTTTTTTTTTTCCAATATCATGCTGATTTTACCTCAATAGCTTTGTAATATAATTTCAAGTCAGGGATTGTGATTCCCCCTGCTTTGCCTTTGTTGCCCGGGATTGCCTTTGCTATTCTAGGTCTCTTCTGCTTCCAGAGAAGTTTAGGAATGTTTTCTCTAGATCTATGAGGTATGCCAATGGGATTTGATCAGGATTGCATCAAATCTGTATAACACTATTGGGAGTATGGCCATTTTCACAATGTTGGTTCTTCCTATCCATGAACAAGGAATATCTTTCCATTTTCTGAAATTCTCTTTGATCTCTTTTGTCATAATGCCATAATTTTCACTGTATAGATCTTTGTTGCATTGATTCCTAAGTATTTCATTTTTTTGGATGCTATTGTTATGGGTGTGGATTCCCTAATTTCTCTCTCAGTGACTTTGTTGTTTGTGTACAGCAGTGTTATTGATTTATAAGTTTTGACTTTGTATACAGCTATGCTACTGAATTTGGTTATTAAATCTAGACATCTTTTGCTGGAGTTTTTGGCGTCTTCTATGTGGAGTATCATGTCATCTGCAAATAATGATAATTTAACTTCTTCCTTTCCTATATTTATTCCTTTTATTTCTCTTTCTTGTCTAATTGCTCTGGCTAATGTTTCCAGAATTATATTGAATAAGAGTGGTGATAGTGGACATCCTTTTCTTGTTTCTGATTTTAGAGTGAAGCTTTCAGTTTTTGGCCATTTAGTATGATGTGGGCTGTTGGTTTGTCTAGATGGCTTTTATCAGATTGAGATAAAAACCATCTATTCTGTTTTTCTGTAGGGTTTTTATCCTGAATGAGAATTAGACTTTGTCAGGATCCGGGGAAGATGGCGACCAGGTGAGCAGCAAGGGAGCGAACCTCCTTAATAAACACCACCAGCTCGAGACAGACTTGGCGAGCGTGAATGCCGGGACCTCGGCTGGGAAGTTTAAACTGGGCGTATTTCTCTGAGATGCCGGGGGAGATGTGGTAGGGCAGACCAGGCTGCCGGGGCGAGACGTGGGAAAGCCC
>PVLD010009832.1:0-74465 GCA_004027595.1 Dinomys branickii | reverse complement strand
CTGTGATAATAACTGTACTCCTGGGTTTATCTATATCCTTGGACTCTCACCTTGGGAAGAGATATAGCTGCCTCAGACTATACTATAACATACATGGGTGTATACAAACTGCCATGGTTGGAGGTGGGAAAGCACATATGCTCACAGCAGACCGCCCGGCTCCACCCTGTCGTCGTGCTATGGGTGGGGGCGGGTCCAGTCCATGAGTGCCCTGAGCAGGGCCCTCAGCAGAGCAGCCACCGGGCCCACTGCGTAGCAGCAGCAGAGTAGCCACAGGGCCCACAGCGGAGTAGCTTCAGGGCCCACTGCAGAGCAGCATCAGGGCCCACTGCAGGGCAGCCACGGGGCCCACAGCGGGGCAGCTGCAGGGCCCACAGCGGCGCAGCCGCGGGGCCCACTGTGGATCAGCCACGGGGCCCACTGCAGAGCAGCCACGGGGCCCTCAGCAGAGCAGCCACAGGGCACGCGCCCCTATTGGGGCACCCTCTGTGACCCTTTTGGCTCTGTCCCCTTGCCTTGATGCCAGAAGCCCTTTCTTCTCCTCCCACCTCCTCCTGATCTCCAGCATTACCGTTCCCCACCCCTTGCAGCTGGGCAATGGGTCTCCAAAGCTGAAGCTGCGAATGCCGAAACGAAGGCGTGGGCCAAGGGTGTGCTTGGAGCGGCGACCTCCTCCCTCTCCGACTCATCTCCCTCCGACTGCTCCATGGCAGATCTCTGATCCCCTCCTCCAGAGGAGGTTTTGCTTAGTCTTTCTGAAGGTTTCAGTTCCCATTTAAGATCCTTCTCGAGTTCAGGATATCCACCTCTTTCCTTTCTGTCCTTCACATGTTGCTATATGTCTGAGTGGCATTCCTCTAGGAGGTTCTCACTCTGCTGCCTACCTGGTCGCCATGGGTTCATACAAGGTTCATATATGCAAGCAGTATGGAGACACTCTTCTTGCTCGTATAAGTAGTTTGGGGTGAGTCCTGAAGCCTGTGGACTCGTCCCATTGCTGTCAGGAACAGGTGCTGATTGCACAGGCTGCCGAGGCTCAAGGTGCTCACAGAGGGCGTTCAGGGTGGGAGCTGAAGCCCAGTAACTCAGTTCATGCTTCCTGCTTGATGTTGGAGTGAGAAGGGCATGGGGTCATGTGATCCACGTCCATCTGCAGCTCTCTCTTGCTGTTGTGCTCCAGTTCCCGTTTGTTCCTTGGCTGGATCCCTGGGAGTTGCTGTGGCTCTGATGTGGGTGCCGATGCACCCCACCGCTCCCCACTGGCAGAGGCTCACACAGTGGAGAGGCAGGAGGCCACAGCCTCGAGGCAGGCATAGAGCTGGGTGTGGTGGGATGTGTACTGGCTGCTCTGGCTCCACCTTGCCTCCAGGTGCTGATTAGGAAGGTTGCTGCAGGGTGGGGACTCAGCTTCAGTGGCTGTTGCAACCTCTCATCCTCATACTGGATTTAACAACAGTTCCCAAGCACCATTGCCTCTTTTCCTGGCTGCGCCCTCTCCTCTCCAGACCTGGACCAGCTCTTGGAACTCTGCTCTCCCCTGGCCGAATCGGGAGGCTTCCATGAGCGTGGGTCTCCGAAGCTGAAGCTGCGATTGCTGGAACGAGGGCTTGGGCCAAGAGTGTGTTTGAAGCAGTGGCTTCCTCTTTCTCTGTCTCTTCTCCCTCCGACTGTGCCGCAGCGGCCTCCGATCCTTTCCTCCAGGAGAGGTTTTGCTTGGTCTTTCCTAGGGCTTCAGTTCCCATTTCATATCCTTCTCGGGTTCAGGGTACACACCTCTCACCTTTCTGTCTTCATATTGCTATATTCCATTGTCTGGGTGGTAATCCTTTGGGAGGTTCTCTCTCTGCTGCCTACCCGGTTGCCATCTTCCCGGAAGTGCCCCCACATAGAGCATTCTCCAGGAGAGCTCATACTATAGGTCACAAATCAAGACTGAAGAACGATAAAAATATTGAAATGAAATATAATTTTCTTTGACCGCAATCAAATAAAACCCCATACATGAGGACAGAGACCTCTTGCAATCACCTCTCAAATGGTGTGCCTCTCAATCCTGTGGCCCTCATGCAAATCCCAGGCACGCACAGTACAGCCTGAGGTCACGGTGCAAATCACAGACTTCTCCTTTCCATCGAACCGGTACGCATTGCTTGAAATGTAGGCCAGCTGCTCTATGTACCCTGTGTGCCCAGCCATCGCCTTGCAGATGAAGTCCTTCCCAGGCCGCCCAGATGCCACTCGGAACACCAGCTCAGACCGGCACAGATAGTACTGTTTCCATGTTTGTGTGCCCAGGACCATCCGGGAGGCTTTGCAGGGGGACCAGCGACTCACACACAGATGCCTCCACAGTTCCTTGCTCTGTGAAATTTCATCCCAGACCTTGTTCACCTGTGCAGCACACAGCAGGTGTGGGGCCTCCAGGAAGGAAAATATGTGCCGCAGTCCGTCTGGACCCAGCTGCAGAGCTGTCTCTCCAGCGGGCTTCTCCCTTCAAGTTTCTTGAAGTGGGCCCTTACTGCCTTAATTCTTTTTCTCTCCTAATGTATATATTTAGTTCTACAAATTTCTCCCCCGCCCTGCTTTTAGCTATGTCACATGAGTTTTGATCTATTCTGTTTTCAAGAGTGAGGGCCTGCTGGGCATGGTGGTATATGCCTGTAAAACGAGCTAACAGTGAGATTGAGGCAGGAGGGTCACAAGTTCGAAGCCAAGCTGAGCAATTTAATGAGACCCTATCCATGTCTCAAATAAATAGGTCTGGGAGATGTAGCTCAGCAATAAATTCCCAATAGTGCGGGGGGGAAAGGAAATAAAGGAAAGAGGAGAGAGGAGATGAGAGGGAAAAAGAGAGAAACTGAGAGACAGAGGAAAGGAAGAGAGGAAAGGAGGAGGATAAAGAGGGTTGAAGGAAGGAGGGAGGGGAAGAAGAAAGGGCAACTCCTTGTTACAGGGGCACAGGACAGGTGGTGAAAATCCTGGCTGACTAACGGGCCTGCCTGTGGAAAGGAATGGAAAGCCTCACTCGTTGGTGACCATTGAGGTGTAGACACCCGCCCCCCAGAGGTCTTGGCTGACACAGCAGGAGTGGGAGTTACAGTCACACACACACACACACACACACACACACACACGCGCGCGCGTGAAAGGAAGACTAAACTCTCCTATTTGGCGTCTGCTGGTAAGGGAGAGGGTGGAGCTGCAGCTTTTCCTCAGGTGTTTAGCTATAGTAGAGTGAATATTACCTAAGAGTTTTCTGCCTTTGCAAGTTTTCTCTCTCCTGGGCCTTTGGCAAGAGAGAGAAGGTTTCTGTTGAGATTCTTGTTTGTTTTTATTCCCTTGATGAGAGCTAGTGTCTGGGGTATTCAGGTTTTTAGGATATACGAAGCCAAGAAAGAAAAGAAAAGAAAAAGAGAAGTCACTGAAATACCGTTCTCCAGACTCAAAAATCCCTAGCAATTTTGTTCTTTTCTTTCCATCCTTCAAAGCCCACTCAGTTTGTCATATATTATACCCAGACTTTATTTTCATTTCTTGTCTTGTTTCTCAGTACTAGGGATTGGATCTGAGGCCTCCTCAAGTATGCAAAGCAAGTGGTTTACACTGAGCTATATCGCCAACCATCTCTCCCCTACCTTTCTTTTTAAGTTGTTTTTAGACAGTCTTGCTCAGTTGACAGATTGCTCTTGAACTTGCAATCCTTCTTCTTCGGCCTCTAGAGAAGCTAAGTTTACAAAGACACACCACACATGCCAAGGCATCTTTGTGTGTGTGTGTGGTACTGGGGATCGAACTCAGGACCTTGAGCTTGCCAGGCAAGCGCTTGTGCCACTGAGCTATATCCCCAGCCCCCAGTGCATTTTAGTTCTTAATGGGAAGGACAGAGAACAATGAATACTCCATCTTCTTGAAAAATGGAAGTTATATTTTTAGTTTGGTACTTCATATCACAATTTGTTCTAAGACGACTAGAGGTGAAAGATAACTTTTAATGTTTTTCTTTTATGGATTTTACCGGCAGCATATGCTAAATGCTACTAAAAATGTATCTTCAACTGCAAAATGCATGTTTACACGAAAAAAATCACAGATAAAAAGAAGCAGATATCCTTGTCCAATTGTTTATTTAATCTTATGCAAACAAAAAAGTTTCGTAGAGTTGCTCATAATGTTTATTAAAAACATTACCTATAGCCTTGCAATAATCAAAGACAATAAATGCTGTGCACTTTTCCCACTTAGATTTCCTCCATAAACCACACTCAAATGCTAGGAAAGATTCAACAAGTAAAGCGCGATAAAGGGAAAAAATGGGAATAGAGACAGGCACATGGGAACTGGGAAGCAACAGACAGTAAATGAGTATGTGGCACTGTTATAGTTCTAATGTAATATAATGTCTTTGTATTTGGAAACTGGTTTAAAGAACTGTGTCTGGTTGCCAAGTTGACAAGGGGTGGATTGTTACGGTTTATACATTGTGTCAACTTGGGGAGTCTAGAGGTTTGGCTGAGTGACTCAGCAGGAAGTCAAGGTGCTTACTTTGTACACATCCTGAGCCTGTGGAAGAGGAGGGCATGGAGACTGTGTGAGAGCTACACACCCCCTGGGTAGAGGTAGGCTGTTTATAAGGTAAGGGAAAGAGGGGGCTTGCCTACGATTTCTCCCTTTTGCTGGTTGTTTGCTGCCATGAACGTTTGCCCTCTGCCATGTGCTACTCTGCCTCAGAACCAGCCAAATATGTACTGAAACTTCCACAAACTGTAAGCTAAATAAATCTTTCCTTCCTTCATTTTGAGTGTTGGGTATTTTGTCTCAGCAATGAGAGAAAAGTAACCAAGACGGAATTTGGTACCAGTGGTGTGGGGTCATTGCTGTTACTCTATCTGACCATGTGGTTCAAGAACCTCTGGAAATGGCTTGTGGGAAGCATTTGGAAAGATTTGGAGATGTTGCCTGAAAGAGATGTTCTAGAACAACTTTGGCTGTTCTGTCTGGGAGATTCTGGTCAGAGATCAGACGACTAGAAGGCTGATAAAAATCTTGCCAGGTTTCTGTTGAGAAGGACTACATTAGTTGTTGGACTCGACTCCAGATGATGTATGTTATGGCTTGGCAGAAAGTTTGTCTGCATTTTGCTCATGTCCAGAGACTTTACCTAAGACTGAGATTAAGGGTGACAGCAAACTGATTAACGTGGCAAAAGAAATTTCAAGGCTGTCG
Organism: Dinomys branickii; assembly: GCA_004027595.1. Lineage (NCBI taxonomy): Eukaryota > Metazoa > Chordata > Mammalia > Rodentia > Dinomyidae > Dinomys > Dinomys branickii. Next base: position 69,242 of record PVLD010009832.1, on the reverse strand, counting down.
AATGTTGGGGCAGTGGCATGGCTATTGCTGGGGGCTTTTAGCCAGATTTATATTGACAATCAAGAGCAAAGAGCCCAGCAGGATGATTTAAAATGTTGTGAGTTTTGTCAGAAAGGAAGCTCCAGTAAAACTGTGGACTGCAAAGATAAGGCTGAGGTGATCTCTATTGCTATGAAGGAACAAGAGAATGGAAAAGACGGCCTGAGGGCATCACAAGCAGCAAGTGTCCAGCCTTTGCAGCCTCAAAACTGTAAAGGTGAGAGACCTTGCCTTGAGAAGGAAGCTAAAGAGCACCATGTTCCAGAATGGCAGCAGCGGCGGCCGCACCAGGTTCCAGAATGGAGGTGGCATAGAGAATTTGCTCCTCAGAATTGGATTCAGTGTGCCCAGTGATCCAGGCACTTAATTACTATGGCCAAGAGAGAGAAAAGTTTGGCTACTGCTCCAGGTGGAAGCAGACCTTGGCATCATCTACGTGGCTCTGGCTTTAGGTGCATGGAGAATGCAAGAGTTCTGAGGTTAAAGAGGCTTCCACCCAGATTTCAGAAGGCCTGGGAGGCCAGGCAGTGTGCCCCTGAGAGGGCAATGTGCGAAGCTGTGAGTGTGAAGCAAAAGGTGCACTGGAAACCTCAGAAGTTCAGAAAAGACAGGACCATGGATCATCTAAGGAAAGCTGCAAAGAGGAAGAAAGCAAGCCTAAGAGAGAAGCCATGGGAGCTGTAACCACCAGAAGTGCCATGGGGATGGACTCATGCAAGCTCTTTGGAGCTCACAGTGTGCCACAAGTTGCTTCAGATGCTGGATGTGGAATTACAGGACACAATGTTAGCCCTGTTGGATTTTGGACTTGCTTTGGTCCCAATGCTCTATATTCCCTTGTTAGTGCCTTTTGGAACGGTAATGTTTATTTTGTGCCTTTAAATGTTGGAAGTGTTTAATTTTCATTTGTACAGGGGCAAAATGTTATGATTCTAATGTAATATAATGTCTTTGTATCTGCAAACTGGTTTAAAGAACTGTGTCTGGTTGCCAAGTTGACAAGGGGTGGATTGTTATGGTTGATACATTGTGTCAACTCGGGGAGTCTAGAGGTTTGGCTGAGTGATTCAGCAGGAAACCAGGGTGCTTACTTTGTATATATCCTGAGCCTGTGGAAGAGGAGGGCATGGAGACTGTGTGAGAGCCACACGCCCCCTGGGTTGGGGTAGGCTGTTTACAAGGTAAGGGATAGAAATGCTTGCCTGCCATTCCACACATTTGGTGGTTGTTTGATGCCATGAACAGTTTGCCCTCTGCCATGTGCCACTCTGCCTCCGAGCCAGCCAAATATGGACTGAAACCTCCACAAACTGTAAGCTAAATAAACCTTTCCTTCCTTCATTTTGAGTGTTGGGTATTTTGTCTCAGCAACGAGAGAAAAGTAACCAAGACAGGCACCCTAATCAGCAAAGCTGAGAAAGAGGGAACCAGGGCTGGTAGTAGGCAGTGCCAGCCGTGGGAAGGCCCTGGGCCCTGAAAGAGTCTGCCTGAAGGGCTGGACTGGAAGATTTCTGGGGACCCTGCAAAGGGAGTTCAGGGTGTGGCCAAAAATAGTGGGATGGGCTGAGAGCCTGTGGGAAGCCATAGGCCCCCGTTTCCCATCCTGCATGGTAGACAGCCAACGCGATTACCTTTCCCTCGTACCCATCACGTTCAACCAGAGAGACAGTCTCTAAACTTAAGGCTCTGCTTTCAATTGATAAGCATATCTACATACTGCATGGCAAAACCTCCAACCGTGTTCCTTTCTTAGGCCCAAAACACTGCCATCCTGGCTTTTAACTCCCAGAGAATTCCTTTCTGGGGAAGTTATCAGCCAAAGCAAAACAATCTACAGATAGTGACATAATTAAGAGTGGAGTGTGTTTGACATACATGAGTTAAATCCTGACCTTCTATAGCAGGAAGTCAGTAGGTAATGGTCAATACCTTTGTTTAAAAACCAAAGTACCCAGGGTTAGACACATAGGAGTAAATCCTGGGTAAGCAGAAAAGGAGGTGAAAACTCATGCTTCCAGGAAACTACAGTCAGCCACAGGAGAGGAGGGAATTAAAATATCTTCTAAAAGGATAATATTAATTAAATCTCTGGTTTGAATTTTAATCCCTGTTTTATTATTTGAAATCACAGTTCAAAGACTTATTTTAAAACCTCTTTCCGTTGGAGATAAGGGCTCACATATCTAATGCTTGTGATTTTTAGTCGTTTGATTCCTAATTATTTTGGTGTTATTACACAATTATCTATGCCAATAAAAATGAAATTTAGATAATGTACCAGATTCCATGCTCACCCAAATTGAAAACATTTTCCTAAGGTTCCCTAACAATTGACAAATTCTTAACCTAAATACCTAAAACATTGTTCTCATCATTATATTTATTCATTTTATCATTATTTGCACTAAATGATCATTGGATTAGTCCCCCAAATTACAACAACATTTTCAAAACATATTCCTCCATCATTTTGGCCTAACCCACAGTAGAGCTATTAAAAAGCACTCAGATAATCTGACTGAAGATTTAACTAACCACTTGGCTTCTTAAGTGAGTTTGAGGGATGGGCCATTATTTTAAGTTAGCACTTGAGAGTGAGCTATCATCTACTTTTAAAACCACATGAACTCTAGCACAGTGTACGTATGCAAAAAATAGCGAAGTGATCTATGTTCTAGTAACGAACAAATGGAATCTTGGACTCTGTCATAAATCCTATGATTGTATTCATAAGTCCTTTTAAAAAGTCCAACCATTTTGACCCAGGCTTAGCTCTGTAATGACCAGATCATGTACTATTTTAAAATAGTTTTCTGTTTATCTTAAAAGTAGGAATAAAAACCTGGCGTGACTGTCTCGTGAAGTGTGTTGTAAGTATTAGAGTATATAAACTATTTCATGGCAGGAAGTTCCTTTCCCTTTCTTTATTTTGAGACATCATTAAATAATCAAGAATTAGAAACAATCTCCCTAAAGATACCCTGAGAAAACTAGTAATACTGTATTGAAGAAACCCAGGGAACACTGGGCCTTAAAATATTCCTTCTCTTCAAACACACTTACGTTAGGCTGGGCGTGGTAGCACATGCCTGTAATCCCAGCACTGGGGAGGCTGAGGCAGGAGGATTGTTGTGAGTTTGAGATCAGGCTAGGCTACAAAGTGAGCTCAAGGCCATCCTGAACTGCATAGTGAGACCCTGTCTCAAAAAGACACACACACACACACACACACACACACACACACACACTCATGTTCATGCCTCTTCCTGAAGCAGTTCTAGAAGTCTTCTTTTCTACATATTTTTAGTTGTGCTCTTCTGAGGGCCTCAGTGTTCTGAATTGATTGAAAAATTTATATTTCATGGTCATTCTGAATTTGGGAAACAGCCAGAAGTCATACCAGGCCATATCCAGGGAATAAACTGAATGAATGCATTTCATGATGTCTTTTAGCAGCCTGCCTTTCCGTTGGACGGCGCTTGGCAACTACATCAACCATTTTTTTTCATCATACCTTGTAAAGACACTCACAAAAGAGGACTTCCACAACTGCTTCAGAAAGTGGTGAGAAAAATGGGATGTGTGTTCAGTGAGAGGAGTATTTTGAGAAGGGTTAATGGTAATATGTCTTTCAGTATAATAATGTTTTTAATTTTAAAAATTAATTTTAAATGTTTTAATTTTAAAAAATTTAAACACACACCATATTTTTTGATCAAAAAAAAAAAAAAAACCTTGTACCTTGTACCTGGCCTTAGCAGGCTATTTTTCTCAATTTGCCCCAGATCCACTTTCCCTGCTCTGTGCCTGAGGTGAGTGACCCCTGTAGACAACCCCTGAGCATCCCTCACGCCTACCCTGCTCCCTTTCCTCGGGCTCTACTAGGAGTGAGGATCTCTTCCACTTAACCAGCTGGCACAACTGCCCGCTCTGCCAGTGGCTAGGTCCTCAATGGACATGCGCCATTCTTGGAAACCCCTTCCAAGGGCCCCCTCTCACCAGCTCTGTTCCTCTTCTGCCCTCAGAGCAAGGGCAGTAATGACTTCCCACTGTTGCAAGATCCCTGTGTGCCTCAGCATCCTTTCTGGGGTCCCTTAACTCGCCTACAACTTTGTAAATGGCCATTCTGATAAACATATCTTTTTAAAGATTTCAGCTGAGTGTGCTGTCCCTTTACAGGACCTCATAATTTTCTCTTCTTTTTTTTTCTTTTCCTTGCTTTGCTTTGCTTCACCTCCCCCCCATTCCTCCCTTCTTTCCCCTCCTTCTTCCTTTCTTTCATAAACATCACTAGTATTCTTGGTGGCTTTAGGTTCAAATCACATAAAATATTATTAATTGTATTCACTATAATATAAAGCAACAATATTTATTGTTATCACTATGGAATGATTTTAAGCCAATCTTTTAAGGGAGTTTGAACCTTCTCCTATCCTGAAAACAATTGCCTAACATCCTTAGTTGATAAATATCCAGATTCAGTAGCAGGCACAGCAAAAATACAAATACCTGCTGCGTAGCCTCAGCGGAAAGGCAGGATAGCCCGGGCGTCCACAGCACAGGCCCTGGAGTGTCCTGGGCGTGGATGGATTCATAGCTCTGACATTCTTGAGCTAATTGCCCTCTCTGTGCTGTTTCTCCACCGGTGAATTAGATGTTAAAAGTACTAACCTCACAGAGAGGTTGTGAGGATGAAATGAGATGTCCTCAGTTTAGCTCGTAGCATAGCATCTTACACAGAGTGAACCCTCTTTTTTGTTCACCTACTTTTACCTGTAATCAATAGGACCCAATATGGGACATTCTCCAGGGTCGACTAGTTTGCTCAAAGGCTCGGTAAGTCCTGAGCACAATGAACACATGAGCTAGTTAATTACTTGGAAAACAGGAAACTCTGGTTTTTCCCCAGAACCCTTTAATGCACCTTCTTAACACAGGTAAATATTGAGCAGAGCCAGAGTATGACAGGAGGGTCTTAGCCCAACACTTTATACGGAGGAAGAATCTGCTGTTCCGTTTTTAGAAGAAAATCTAGTCCCATCCCTGTTTGGGTGGGGATGTTGATGGCAGAACACTCTGTACAAAGTATTGATTTCTTTCCATTTCTGAAAATACTCTAGCTCAAACTGAAAAGGAAGTAATTTGGGATACTTATTTTATTTTTTTGGTGGCATGATTTTAAGACATGTATGGTAACCATACATACCTTGCTTTCCTTTATTATATATATACATATATATATATATATATATATATATATATATTTTTTTTTTTTTTTTTTTGGTCTTTTTGAGACAGGATCTCAGCTCAGGCTGACCTTGAGATCATATCGTAGCCCAGGCTGGCCTCAAATTCACAACAATCCTCCTGCCTCGGCTCTCAAGTGCTGAGATTATAGGCGTGCACCACCATACCCAGCCTCTTTTATTATAAAATGAACATTCATTGTAATAAACTCAAGCACATGGGCATGTTGAGTGAAAAATCAAAGTTGCCCTCCAGACCGTGCTTTCCCACTTGAAAGTTCCTATTCCAACTTTCATCTTTAGGAGTTTATCGGAACGAAAATGACAGCACCAACAGGAAACTGGAATGCGTTGCTTTACATTTAAATCAGCTGAAACTTCACTTAAAAAGTCAGTTAAAAAAATTCCTTCAGAGTGACTCAGCCTGAATGAAGATGCAGCATGGACCTGTTCAGAAAAGAGATGGAAAATCACGCTCTCAGTCCAGTAGCAATGTGGTTGCTCCTGAAGTTACTCTGCCACTGGTTATCTTCATGCTTCCTTTTACCTTTGACTCGAACTTACCTAAGTCCTGTTTTCAGGCCATTATTTTTCTTCCCTCTCAGAAACTCCTGACTCTGTGCAGTCACTCAGGCTGTCTGCACGACCTACGCTGAAGATTGCGCCACACAGCACGCTGTCTTCTCCACTCTGCTTCTGCCCCCTTGGCAGAAAGCGTGGCCCCGAGTGCTGTCCCATTCATCAGGAACCCTCCTCTCCAATAACCCCGCTGTCTTCTTGCATTTAATCCTCTTCCCAAAGTCATAACTTTACCTTACGCCCAATCATGACACCACCTCCTAAAACTGCCTTTCAAAATTTCCCACCCTCCCGCTGACTTGAGCCTCTGAGTTCATTTCAAAAACTCTGTGGTCTCATTAAGAACTTGAATCTCTTAAGCCTACAACTGTTTCAACACTCGTTACCCACTCCATGGCTTCCTTTCTCTCCTCCTCTTCCCCACTGTATTGTCTCACCCCTCCCAGTAAAATGTAAGCACCGCTAAAGACAAAAGTCTGCTCGTCTCCAGTGCCTGGAACAGAACCATGCCTGGTACATGGGAAACCACTCAGTAAACATGAAATAAATGCATGTGTGTACTCAGGCCTTTGGAGGGAATCAGGGGACAAACATAAAGCCCAGGCCCTCAGAAAAGCTTACACTGCTCGGAAGCAAATGCATGCACAGAAATTTCAACTATTTTTCTTTCAACTAACTACCTATTCTTAGCTCACTGAAAAGATAATCTTCTAGCTCATCATCCCAATGTCCTGATACCATATTTGTGAAGTCTAGCAAGAAAATCTTTTAGCTCCCAAATATATTTTTAAGCAAACAAGTAATAATCTAAGGAATTGAAACGTCCTAAAAATAAGTAGCTATTTTTAAAATTATCTGGTACAGATAATCAGTCAACTACAAAAAATATGCTAGAAAGTGACACCAGCGGCCATGTGTGACAGGGGACAGTTCACAGGTGTGTGTTAGGAATTTCCCACTGTCACCTTCTCTAAACCCATTGCTAACCCAACTGGTTGTACAAAACAGAAAGTTCCTCTACTTGAGACATTCTTGGGAATGTCTCAAATTTATCCTTCTTTATGGCAGAGTAGTACTTCACTGTATTTTTTTTTAAGCACATCCTCTTTATCCATTGATTAATGGGCATTTGGGGTATTCCTAAGAGTTAACTATTACAAACTGCTGCTAAAACATGGGTGTGTGAATGGCACTGTGCTAGGGTGCTTTTAATTCTTTTGGGAAGATACCAAGAAGGAGACTAACTGGGTCAAATGAAACCTCTGGCTTTAGTTTTTTGAGGACGCTCCACACTGATTTCCACAGTGGTTGCACCAGTCTATACTTCCACCAGCAGTGGAAGAGGGGTCCTTATTCCCCACAGCCCCACTAGCATTTGTTATTGGTTGATTTCTTGATAATAGCCATCCTTTCTGGGGTGAGATGGAATCTTAGTGTTATTTTAATTTGCATCTCTCAAATGACTGGTGATGTTGAACATTTGTTCATCTATTTATTTGCCATTTCTACTACTAAGAAGTGTCTGTTCATTTCAGATGCCCATTTTTTAATTGGGTCTTTAAATTTAGGGAGTCTGATTTTTTTGAGTACATTATATATTTTAGATATTAGTCCTTTGTCTGAGGAATAGCTGTCAAAAAATTTTCCCACTCTGTGGGTTGTCTTCACTCTGTGAATAATTTCTCTTGCTATGCAAAAGCTTTTTAATAAGATGAGATCCCATTGTTCTTTGAAATATTTCCTGTGTAATCAGAGCTTTTTTCATAAAGCCTTTGCCTATTCTATCTTCCAGCAGATTTAATGTTTCTGTTTTAATATTTAGATCTTTGATCCATTTCTATTTTAGTTTAGTTCATGGTGAGAAATATGGGTCTAGTTTTAGTCTTTGGCATGTGGAAAGCCAGTTTTCCCAGCAGCATTTATTAAAGAGGCTATTTTTTGTCCAGTGAAGATATTTGGCTCCTTTGTCAAAGATAAAGTAGCTGAGTGTGTTTGGAGTTGTGTCTCCATCTTCGGATCTGTTTTATTCACCCTCGTCTCTCTTTTTAACCAATACCATGCTGTTTTTATCATGGCAGCCTTGTAGTATAATTTCAAGTCAGAGATTGGGATGCCCCCGGCCTTGTCTTTGTTGTCCAGAATTGCCTTTGTCATTCTAGATTTCTTCTGGTTCCAAATAAATTTTAGAATTTATTTTTAAATAAAATAAAATAATTTTATTTTTACTTATTTGTTTTTAATAAAACTTTATTTTTTCTGATTCTGTGAGATATGCACCTGATACTATGCTCTTGAATGAAATAAATAGGACATAGATATTCAAATATCACATTGTCTGATTTGAAAAGTGGAAAGTGGAAATAAAGACCAAAATGTACACTAGATATGAGAAGGGAAACTAGGGAGGGGGAAGGGGGAAAGGAAGGAAGGGAAAAGAAAAATGAGACGAAAAAATAGGAACAAAGCTTTTCGAAATAGGAGCACAAGAAGACTTGAAGAAGGGCAAGGGGATGGCGAAAAAAGAAGAATCAAGACACACCATGTACAGGTATAAATTCCCTATGATGAATGTGACCATTATGCATACCTAAAATGTACCAATAAATTTAGTTAACTTTTAAGAAGACACTTGTGGGGCCTGGGGATGTAGCTCAGTGGTGGAGTGCTTGCCTAGCATGTGTAAGGCCCTGGATTTAATGCCCAGCATTAAACAAAACAAAACTTGTTTTGCTCTCAGAAAAGTATTGTTAATAACAATATAAACCCATTGTAAATATAAATGTGAATGGTCCCTTTTAAGGCTCTAGAGTTCTACATTTTTTTTTAAAGTGATTTAACACATCATTTCCTTTTTTTTTTTTTTTTTTTGCGGTACTGGGGATTGAACTCAGGACCCTGCGCTTGCTAGGCAGGCGCTTATTCCACTGAGCTATATCCCCAGCCCATCATTTCCAAAATATGTTTGATCATGGAAACTTTCTGTGTTTTGTCATATATGCTATAGGGAAGTAGTGTTCCTCGTTATATACTTGGGGAAGTGGTATCATTTATAAAGTGGCTAGTACTAGGCCTATGACTTTTATTTCTTGATCTTATATATTTATAATATTCTTTATTTTCTGAGAGTTTCACCTAGATTCGGCTGGACTTGGATTTGAAACCAGCTCTGATACTGACTTTGAGCAGTTACGTGACCTCAGGACCACTTATAAACTGCAGATCACAGTAGTACTTCCTTGTAAGATTCCTGTAAAGATAGCAAGAGACCTTGCTATGGTCCCAGAGAGGTATATTTGAAGAAGCATAATTTTGAAGAAATAACTGTTGAAAAAAAATGTCAACTGGAGTTCGTTGTAGACTCATTTTTGTAAAAACAAAGTTAGTCTAGAATATTAACCAGAACTTGAGCACCTTAGTAGATAACATACAAAACTCAAATCACGTATGACCAGAAGATTCAGGTTTAGCAAGTATAGACTTCACACTCCTACATGCACACCCTCGGTATTAATCTCCCTGTCAGAGAGCAAAGCAAGGACCATTGCGAGCACGGTCGGAAGACTTTGCTCTGCTACTGCAGCGGACAAGCCAGCACCCAGGCACCACGGCCTAGGTTAGTAAGCAGTCACTCACACCCCCAGTATGAGCAGATGCAACTGCACCAGAGCTAGGCCAGCTCATGGCCTTTTATCATGAGTCCAACTGCTCCTAACCCTTGAAACTTTTTACCTACTGTGTGTACACAATACAAATGTGAACTTCTGTAAACAGGATACTTCCTAGTCACTGTTAAGTAAACGCGGGAGAAAAGACAAACACAACGCCAAGCATATTCCAGTAGTACCAACATCCGCTATTTGTTTTCTCCATTTAGAAGTGGCTGGAGATGTGGGGGGACTTGCGATCATACCTATTTTTAAAAAGACACAGTTCTTGCAACATTAACTGGGAAAAAGGGATGGGTATTATTTTACTAGAATGTACCGTATCAAAGTACAACAGGCCCGATGGTTGAAACACTAGAAATTTATGTGATCACAGTTCTGGAGAAGTCCAACACCGCGGATTCAGCAGACGTGGTTTCTCCTAAGGCCGCTCTCCTGAGCTTGCAGATGGCTGCTTTCTCACTGCGTCCTCCTACCGTCCTTGCTCCGTGCACCTGTGACCGTGTCCTACACTCCTTCTTAGAAACACATCGACCCCATTGGAATAGGGCCACAGCTAAGGACCTCATTTCACCCTAATCCTTTCTGCGAAGGCCCCACCTCTGAATACAGTCAGACTGTACGGTACAGAGGTTCAGATTTCAACATATGAACTAAGGGAGTGAGGGTTACGATTCAAACGATAACAAGACTCAATTCATGGAGCAGCCGGCGTCCTTCTGTGACTCCTGAATTATGCCCCCGGCCGCTAACAAAAGGATGGAGTCTCCCCCAGCCATGCAGAGTAACCAAGCTTTATCTAAGTATAACACCCCGTGTAAGAACAGACTATGTATTTCAATATCTGCCTGTGCAGCTGAGAGAGAACGGTGACCACAGAATAATTTGTGATCATTACCTGTAAGTTTCTGTAAAAGAAGGTAAGTGCTTACTGTGAAACTGCAGCTGAGGTACCCATGTTGGGCTTCACAGTAGAGAGGCACACAGCCGGGTCTCTGCATCTGTGGCTACCAGCTGTCCTCTTACCTCGCAGTGACTCGGAGCAGCACCGGTTGCCCACCTCTGCACTTAGCGCTCCCTTCCTCAAAATAAACCACTCTCAGAAATGACAGCCCATGCAGGCGTTCACGACAGCGGATTTTGATTATTCCACTGGAAAGCACTAACATCAGTAGAAAAAGTATTTTGATGGTCAACACTTCTTTTACACTGATGTCGTTAATGCAGAAAATAATGACTGCAGAAGAAGCCCATCGCTGCTTAAAGGTCATCAGGACCGGTTGTAAAGCATAAACTGGTTTGTGTTGCTATAGCAATGGGAAAGACACCTAAGGTGGTGCTCACAGCTGAGTGATCGCACTTAACTGGCAGTAACCCCTCAAATGATGCCTTAGGCATTCTTGGTGAAAAACACCGGAAAGCTCAGCGTTCCTGCTTTGCAACTCCCAGGTGTTCAGACTTTTCAGCCGGTTGCCCATAAAGCAGTTGACAGCAGGGGGAGCTCGTTTGTAAAAATCCGAAGTTCTTTTAAAAACCTTTTAGAACAGCAGAGCAGATCACAAGCATCCAACTTGAAACAGTATCAACCATTGTCTGCAAGTAACAAGAGTCTGTTTGAATGAACTCCAGTTTTATTTAGGCGGGAAAGGGTATCAAAGTAGAACATTATGAAGTACAGCTTCATAAAATCTTTGTTTTTAGCGAATGCTTCGTCTCTTCTAAATGCATTTGTCTGATTCCTTCCACTAATGTTTACTGAGGACTGACTCGATATAGGATACCGACGTACAGTATCAGTCCGTGGGCGCGTTAAGAGCAGAGGATCTGAAAACAGAGTGAAAGAATTAGTCACCATATTGACCTCACTCCAAAGTAAAGAACGGACTTCCAGTGGACGTTGAGCAAACAGCAAAAACAGCCGGCATTCTCAGCACACGTTCAGAAAAGATGACTTTGTAACAACTGAATGTTAATACATAACAATATCTGCGCGACCAACGCCCTCCCTTTTGAAAGAAACCCTCCGCGCCTCCACACCCCGCGACGCGCGGTCGCGAACCGAATAACAAAGCGTGGTCTTTTCTGCCCCCGTGACCTTCGCGCCACCACCCTCCTCCCCGAGAGAACAAGGTCCGCCAGAGTCCAGGAGCTGTACAACGTCCACGGCTCCGAGACTCTACCCTGTGACCCTAGTGGGAAAGTGTCCCCGTCGCCGCTGCACATTCGCTACTCGACGCATTTTTTAAACTTGGGCTTAACCCAGGAGGCATCGGAACATCGCGCATTTTCCGAGGCCGCTTCTTTCCGTTCTCCAGCTAACTTGCTCTCATTAGCGATCATGCAAAGAGCCTTTTATGAGCACCCCAAGTCGCGAGTCATTGGACAGAGTTCTGGGCCTCACGTGGTTTAAAGTCACCCTCTGGAACCACCCAGAGCGTGTGCCCCGTGCACCCCGTAAAACTTTCGTTATATATATATATTTTTTTAAGCAAAAAAGACCCAGTTTCGGCCTACAAGTCCTGGATGGCCAAAGCTGGTCCTTCAGAGAGGTAGTGGGCGTTCCAGAGACCCGGGCGGACTGCAGTTTTCAAAATCTCGGAACTCAAGCGACTCAGGGACCCTGGCGACTGCCACCCTGCGGTCCCCTCCCGCCACTGGGCGGGACCGACGTCCGGGGAGGAGGAGGGGCCGCCCAGTTGAGCAATTGGCCTATGCAAATAAGCAAGGTTGCGCCGGCCAATCAGAAGCCGGAAATGCCCTGACGCGCGCGCCCGGCACCCGTAGTATTTATAGATCGTATTTAAAGAGCCCTTGGGAGTCTCTCGGGCCCTGCTGGGCGGCGGCAGCCGGGTTGCGCCTAGCGCAGGGCGCGCGCCGGAGGTGGCGGAGCGGTCGCCACTGCTCCCCGCTCTGTGGGGGTGTTGGGCGTGGGAGAGCGCCCGTGCATGTTCCCTGGTGGCTTTACCACTTCCTACCTCGGTTTCTGGAGAGGGGGAGAAAATACTGCTGCTTTGGCAACACTTTTGCTTGAAATAAAGCGAGGGATTTGAAATCCCGAAGCAGCCGGGGGCAGAACGTTTGAACCGACCCCACCCCGGCGCTCTCCCTTTGAGCTGCTAGCCGACGCTGTTTCCTGGTGCGGGCTGTGTGTACAGGCTGCCTTCCTGGGAGGAGGGGAGAACAATGCCTCCTAGAAAGCCAAAAGTCGTGGAATTTGGGGGCGGGGTTACTGGGCCACTTAAAATGTGTTCGCGGAAACTAAATCGACGACAGTGGCGGTGATTCTTTTAGGGGCCGGTGGACTGGCCTCCAGATTTAGCAGCCACCAGCGAATTGCATGCGTACTGCAGCGAGAAAGCAGGAAACGCGTTGTGTCAGAAAGGAGACCCAAATTGCAAAGATTGCATCTGCCCGGCCGGCTGGCTTCCTCTCCTGCGCCTCCTCCCCCAGTGCTCGGGCGCCCCCCACCCCCCACCCCCAAGCGCTGCAGGATTTCAGGCGAAGGACACCGTGGACGACGCCTCGGGGAACTGTTCACCCGGGTGCGAGGAGCCCGGTGTCGCCAGACGTTGGGCTCCTCATCGATCTTGGGAATCACAACTCCTTAAACTGTGCCCCGCCCTCATAGATTTGTAGATTTCCAAGAGTGCTCTGCAGCTGCCCTTAGTTTAACAGGAGCTCCTGTCCAACCCAGAAAAAACAGGTGGCAAATGGAGAAAATCCCAGCAGAACTCACCTTGTCAGGAGTCTCAGTTCTGGGGACTGAGGAACAGGATCACCTTGTTCCTTGTTCCCTGCCAGGCACCTGTCTCCTAAACTCTTGTCACTGCTCCCTAGAAGCCTTAAGGACAAACGCAGGAGTTTGGACACTAGCCACGCCTGCTTTGCTTGCTCCTAGGTTGGAGACATTAGGAGGTAACTTTAGAAATCAGGTCTAGGGTTATGGCCCACTCCAGCCCTTGAAGGCGCGTGCGCGCTCACACACACACACACACACACACACACACACACACACAGCAATAATAGCTAATGATTGTTGACTATTGTGTACCGGGCAGTGTGCTAAGCGCTTTTTCAAACGTGATCTCCATTTTCACAATAGCTGGGTGGTATAAGTACTCTTATGCCCATTTTACAGATAAGGAAACAGATTCTAAGAATCAGTGTGTTCACAGCTGGGAGAATGTGAAACCAGGCACTCTGACCTCAGAGGCTCTTAACTGCTCACAGTGTATTATCTTTGTGGAGGACGGACAGGACTTTGGTCTAGGGACCTTCCAGGCTGATGTCATATTAGACCAAGAAGGCAAAGACCTTCTTTCCTCCTTATTGTCTTATAAATGGCAATAAACCTAGTCCTGGTTAATAGCTACCAGATAGCGTGTTTTCAGGGTCTTCCTGTAACAGACTGTTCAGGGAAAACCAAGAGACTTAAGCTGATAGCCTCATTCCCTTGCGTATACAACAGAATCATAGAGCTATTTAACAAACTATACAGCGCTTCCCTCCTAGCTCAAGAGTAACAGCAGATCTTTCTCTTTAAACACAAAGAGAACTAAAAAATTGGGAGATTTGCCATGTAAATTAGGGAAGAAATGATGCTAGGGATTAGTTGACAACCTATTTCAAAATCAGATGAGTCTGTCCTCGCTTCCTGTTTTGCTTGCCTGATCTTCTGATCGTTGGTATCTCGAGCTCAGGAAGGGAAACTGCCTGTGGTTTAGGAAAATGGTTTATGATTAGTTTCCGGGAAGGGAAATTCAAATGAAGAAAAGTTTAGCCAGCTGAGGTTGTACCTGTTTGTGCAGTCGCAGTGCGTGGACAATAGGAATGAGTGACTTAGAACCCAGGCGCCTTAGAGAGGTTAATCCCGGTTCTGCTCCCTTTGAGCTGGGGGGGTCTCGTTCGAGCTATGGAATCTGACACCCAGTTTCTTCATCTGTACAAGGGGAGTTAACCTGTCCCCCCTCTGCCAGTAGCCTTACTCCTGACATTCTTCTCTTCCTCCCCTGCTCTTTCAAAGACTCAGACTTCCCTCGTAAGCTCAGTCTCTTCTCAACACACTCACTCAGGGCGATTTCACCCGGGCTGCAGTCTCTGTACCCATTTTCACCTTTTCTCTCTTCCTCGGGTCTCTTTCCTCAGCCGCGGGCCTCAGCTCTGACTGCATCTGGAGCACCCCCCTGGGTGCCTCCTCGTCTGTCTCGCAGCCGTCTCTGATGAGCGGTCTGCTCTGCCTCGCTGTATCCCCACCCAATCAGTCAAGTCAAAGTCTGGCTATCATCTGTCTTCGCTTTACCCAGCCCATCGAATTAACGGCCAGCTCCTAAACATGGCTTGGCCCATCAGCTGCCATCTGTCTAGAGTTCCCAAAACCTTCACCGCCCAGCCCTGTCTCCTCCATCATTCCTTTGAGCCACTGCCGTTGCCGTCAGGATGAAGCGCGGGGCGTGGATTACAAAGCCCCTCAGGAGCGGGGCCACCCCTGTGTCTCCAGCTGCTGCCTCCGCTTGCGCTCCCCCCTTCAGCCGTTCTTGTAATCTTTCAGTTCCTCTAATAGTGCCAAACACCTCTGTTTCTCTGAGCTTGAGCGTGTTCTACAGAATGCTGCCATCCCATTGCATCCCACGCCACGCCCTTCCTTTGACTCAGTAGTTCTCAGTACTTTGTTGTTTCTCACTGAATATTATGTTCTCCAGAAAGCTGCCCTTGACTGCTATCAAGCGGCCCTTGATAGCTCCCCTGTAGGTACCTTCCAGCTTGATCAGAAAACTGCGTTTCCCCATTGCGGAATCTATATACTATACGCGAAGTCTCTTTCACTGTTTCTGAATCCCTGCCCTTATCCATATGAAGGGGGATGATCAGAATCACTCAGGATATTTTGTCAGCCTCTGCTCAAAACCTCATCTACACCTCAACACACCATGAATCTGTCTTGGCCTAAAAACCACCACACAACGATCCTGTGCTATGTCCCTCCAGTGTGTTGTGGTAGAGGACAAGCTGGGCGCCACTGCACCAGACTGACAACTCCATGAGGAAAGAGACTGTACCCATCCTGCTTACCACCAGTTCCCTGGTGCCAGGCACAGAGAGAGGCACATAGCAGGAGATGATCGGGAGAAACGACAACATACGCATAGGGAAACCCCGGGGCATGGTAAGCAATGGGCACCTCTGGATTCTTTCCCTCCACTTGCTAAGACAGAGTACTTGATACTTTGTGCCTGTCAGTCTTTGTCACCCTTCATTCACCATGTGAGTAAAAGTGGAGGGTATTTAGAGTAGGCACCAAGTCATGCTATATCAATACAGTTGGGTTTTGTTTTGTTTTGTTTGATCGCTTGTGAAACTTGGGCCTGATACCTGATCAACAATCTCTTGTTAGTAAACAAACCACTTCTCATTCATTGCTTCTCTGGTGGAGTTTAGTTTTCTTTTCTTTTTTGCTCTTTAGAGAACTTTGCCTCCCCATCTGCTTCTATGAGGGAAGCCGTCCTCAGGGATGGCATTTTATTTATCATGGCTTTGAGGAGGAGGGACTGAAACTCAGGGCAGCAAATGAGAGCCGTGGCCCTTCTCTAAGTTTGGGAAGGGCGGTACTGGCATGTGATCCACTGCAAGGCATTGGTGGTCCTGGACAGTCCTATCCAAAGAAAACAAGATATAGCTAGATCTGGAATCAGGTTTGGATTTAGAACGCAGCTGTGTGGCCCTTAGTAGCAGGGCCTTTCTGGTCCTTCCTTGGCTTTCTGCTTGGTGAAGTGGCGTCCCATTTGTCCTAGGTACCTACAGTACACTCTATTGATCAGAGTGCAAGCATTTTGTAAGATATAAAGTACTACGTAAACATAGATATATTATTAATATACAATATCATTATAAATCCAGAGAACTGAGTTATGGATTAGAAGTCAGCACACATTTTGAGTGTCATATGACTACATCTAAGACGCAAAGATGAATGAAGAAGAAAAGGAAATTTATATCCATCAGTCTTACCAATTTCTAAGTGCATTGCAGTGATTGTCTTTTTTTGTGGGGGGTACTGGGAATCAAACTCAGGGCCTTGTACTTGCCAGGCAGGCCTTTGTGCCACTGAGCCATCTCCCTGGCCTCCTATATCTCTCTTAATACTCCCGGGGCTCTTTCCCTGAGAGGCTCATATTTAGCTAGGTGACACAGGCATCTACGAAAAATCATGTAAAGCAATGGTGAGCAAAACCAAAACTGTCTAATGAGAAAGGCGGAAAGAGTCTCTCGGCGGTGAGGGAAAGTGAGGGGGGGAGAACAAGACATGGCCACCTGAGCCTGGAGGAATAAAGCGGGGTCTGCAGACCCAGCAAGGAGAGGGGCGTCAACAGGAGGGAACGGCAATGTCAGAGGCAAGCAGAGAGGGACGGCAATCAGGAGCAGTCAGGGATGTGCTGAGAGTGGCAGGAGGGCGGCGAAGGCTGGAGGTGAGGGTGATGGACACTGGGGCTCCTGTAGCCCCTGAGAGCTTGCTGAGAAAGGGAGGTTGCACTGTACAGTGCTAAGCCAGACTCTCTGCACGTTTTATTTTTCCTAGAAGGAAAGTGACATGGTTAGATCTGTCCATTTAGAAAGGTAGCTACATGGAAGCCAGACTGCAGACAAGGAGACAAATTGGGAAGTAATTGCAGGAATTCAGGCAGGTCATCATCCCGAAACAGTGGTTTCAGACTACGGATCACCACCCGTTAGTGGATCTTGAGATGACTTCAGTGAGTCATCGCCTGCATTTAGAAAACATAAACTTGAATGGAAAAGAAAACGTCAAAGATCTTATGTGATAAGGGTAAGAGTTGATTCATAAATCTCCCAGGTGATGTACGTATATAGAATACATATATAGTATAGTACATATACATATATAGTATACATATGTACATATATAGTATATATAGTATAGTATACATAAAGTTTCTGGGCACTTTAGATTTTTAATAAATTCACTTTCATAATAGAAGTAAGTTATCTTCAAAATGAACAATGTGAATTTGCTTAAAATGTAACATTTAATTGCAAGAATATTATTATCTTTCAAGATAGGCACAATCATTTTGGAATTATAAAAAGCATGGTAAGATTGAAGCTAATACATAATAATATAGGGTTTATTCCCTAGAAAATTAAAAAGAGAGGGGAAAATGGATAGCTAATTACTGGATTTAAATCTTAAGTATATTCAGTTACAGTCTATGAACTGTGTCTTATATAAAAGATATTTTATTGAAAGTTTCAGCTTTGGAATGCATTTCCTGCATTAAAATACAAAATGTATTTCTCAGTATGGGTCATCACCAAAGGAAACAAACACACTGACTGAGAAGATTGGGGCAGTGTCCATGAGGAGAAGAATCAAGATATTAGAGAAATTTTTGAATAACTAAGCTTTGTTGGCCAATCGGCTGTGGAAATAAAGCTGTCAAGGTACAAGAGGCTGTATACAGTGTCTCCCCAGTTTCTCTTGTTAGAAATTATAGAAACGTAAGCAGCAGGATTAAAAACTATGCTTAGTTTTTTAAAAATTATTACAGTAAAACACACATTGTCATTAATGTGTCTCAAAAATACTCATTCTTGCTTTGAACACTTTTACCCCACCATTATTACACTTTCTGAAGCAGTTCTGGATGTCTTCTTTCACGAGTGTCTTCAGTTACAGTGTCATGGCTGCCTTAACACCCAGAATCAAATCAAAATGTTTACTCTTCATGGTCATTTAGACTTTGGGAAAGAACCAGAAATTGCATGGTGCCAGATTCAGTAAATAAATTGGTGGAGGACACACCGCTGTGAGTTTGCAAGCCTGCCCGTCAGACAGCGCTCGCCAGCAGCAGTCACTGTACCTTTTATCACATCTCATAAAGACACTCATGAAAAAAAATAATAAACAGACACTCATGAAAGAGGTCTTCCAGAACTGCTTCAGAACCTGGCTGAGATGACAGGATGTGTTTGAAGGGAGGGAATATTTAGGGGGAGTAACATCAATGTATCTTTTACTTGTAATAATTGTTTTTCAGTTTAAATATTCACTGCATATCCTGAACACCCCTTATAGACAAATGAGGAAACACACGCAGGGCTCTTGAGGCGCAGTACACGTGGTAAAAGGGGCTCGTCCACAGGACGTGATAACAAATACGGTCACTGCAGACAAACGCACATGCTGAAGCGCAGCAAGAGTTTGCACAGAAGCTTTCTAGAGTGTCACAGTCTTTCACCAAGTTGATCGCGTCAGCCGGAAGTAGATAGGTAAGAAGGAAATGACAGGACACATCAGGGCAGGGGGGGGGAAGGGGGGGACAGCAGGATGTGCTTGTAGGGGAAGTTGTGCTCGTGCAGTGTGTGAGAGTGGGTATACGAGCAGATGTTGAAAGTAACTCGGTGTTACTACAACACTGAAAAGCCAGGGAGGTAGTTGGCAAGGACGAAGAAATAGGTTATAAAAAAGACTTTGTCCATCACACTGAAGAGCTTACTGGAGAGCCACTGAATGGGTCTGTAAGTCAGGAGCAGGGTCTCAGCAGGTGACCAGAGTTTAGCAAACAAGCCCTGGAACCCTGTGAGAAAGACCTGCAAGGGCAACGGAGATTGACAGTCAGGAGACCCGGCAGTGAGGATATGAAGGAGTTGGTGGCCTGCCCTGAGGCAGTAAGGAGATAAAGAGAAATTAAAAAAAAAAAACTAAAAATAAGCAGTGAGTGACCATTTGGACTTAGGGAATTCTGTCGGTCAGTGTCTGGCCAGGAAAACAGGCTTGTGCCAAAAAGATTAATTGAATTTAATTTGGGAACTTTTTTTTAAAGATGTTAGGAAAAAAGAATGAATAAGGGTGTTAAGCAGTTGGGCACAGCGGTGCACGCCTGTAATCTGAGCACTCTGATAGGCCGAGGCAGGAGGGTTACACATTCAAGCCAAGCCTGGGCAATTCAGTGACCATAAGACCCTGTCTCAAAGTTTAAAACTGAGCTGGGGATATAATTCGGTGCAAAGGCTTTGAGTTCAAATCTCCTGTACCAAGTGTGCACAGGCATGCGCACACACACACACACACACACACACACACACACTGATGTTAGGAAAACTGAAAATGCAAATGAGCAGGAAACTGTGACATAAAGAACAGTGAGACTGCTAAGCACAAAGGGCCAGGTGGTGTGAGCAGAGTCCAGGAGATGCGGCTGCTACAGGAAGCTGGACCACCTGAGAGTCCAGTTGCGGGGGAGACCTCACTCCCACCAGAGAGGGCAGGAGGACCTGGTCCTGCCCGCTCCAGTCCATCCTCACTGGCAGCCAGCTGGCCAGGGAGCCTGGGAAATGCAGCCTTTTACAGAAGGAGCAAGGCAGCGCAAAGTGACAAGACAAAGCTGAGCCCAAACAGAGCAAACCAGGAAGGAAGGAAGGTAAGTAAGAAGCGGATTCAGTGTTCCCTGGAATCTTACTTGGGTGAGGGTTGGGTGAGGATGTCAGAACTTGAAATGAGGAAATCAAAGAAGGGATCAGAATGCAGATAAAGACAAAATGTCATCTGAATTACTGGCTTTTTCAATTTTCCTTCCCTGTGGTAATGTCATATGTATCCTTAAGATTGTAGGTAGTATTGATTGACTGATGGATGGATGGACTGATTGTTACTGATGATTAAACCCAGAGCTTTCATGTGCGGCTATATCCCCAAACCTTTTTAACTTTTTAAAATTTGAGACAGGGTCTCACTTAAGTTGCCAAACTGGGTCCAAACTTGTGATCCTCCTGCCTCAGCCACCCAGAGTGTTGACATTGAAGGCATGTGCCCCTATACTTGACTGGTAAAATTTACTTTTTGAAAAAAAAAAAAGCAGTTTTAGTAAGTGTTTAGAGCTATTTTTTTAGCTAAAACTATCTGTTAACATAGGAATAGGAAACTCAGTGCTTTGAAATGCATGTATTTACCCTCGGACTTTACCCTTCCCCTGGGTCTTGTCTATAATGTTCATGTTTATAATCCATAGAAAAACAGGAGGAATTTGTGAGTCTTTGTTAAATGCCACCCACTGTATAGTTTACATAGAACTTGTAAACACATTGCACACAGATTGAATCCTGACAATAGTTTTATGAAGTGCAGACTGTCATCTTTTTTTTTTTTTTTAACAGATGAGCAAACTAATCCTGAGTGAGGCTTCACGTCCCTTTTCTCTTTCTCACCTTAACCTCACAGCCATTAGGTACTGGCCAGCGCTAGAACATTGTGCTGTCTGTCTGTCTCCAAGCCACTGCCCTTCTCCTCTGCACAGTAAAAGCTCTCACAAACCCCACAGGGATTACACCCAAATAAATAAAACTATCATAGTACAACTCCGTCCACCTTTATCCAGTTTCTTATGTACTACTGAGCCATTCAGTGAGCACCATGGTCTGGATGAGTGTCCTACAAAGGCCTGGTTCCTAAGGTAAGGCTCCTGGGAAGTGGTGGAATCTTTAGGAGGCTTTAGGTTACTACTGGCTGTGCCCTTGGCTACTGGATTCTGAGAGCCCCTGTCTTCCTCTTCCACTTTCTTTTATTTTGCTTCCCAGCTCATGAGGTGCACCATTTTGCTCTGCCATGTTCTCCCACCACGATGAGCTGCCTCACCATCCCTGGATCATGGAGCAGGGCCTCCAAAACTGTGAACAAAGCCCTTTTCTCTTTGTAAGTTAATCACTTCACGTATTTTGTTATAGTGATAGAACACTGACTAATACAGTGGGTTTTCTCACTTGTTGTGCATCAAGGTTTTAGCAATCGTTATGCTTTAGTTTCTCAGTCTGCAAAGTGAGCATATAATAGAACTCTTAGTGACAAGGGGCAGCCATCTAAGTCAATACAACTTATACCAAAACAAAAGAATATTATTTGCTCAATTAAGCTAAAATCTCTAACTGTGGCTAGATGTGGTTTGAACATTGCTATCAGATAGTTTTACACACTCTAGCCTCTGGCTGTGCTCTGCATGGGCCTCTTGGTCTAGCAGGCTCTCTCCTGGTGGCAAGAAAGTGTCCCTTCCACCATGCCAAGTTTATATGCCCTTGCTACCTAGTGGTCCCAGAAAGAGCTCTCCATTTTTGAAAAACCATTTTAACCTTCAAGCCCACTTTATACCATAGTCACTCTGGACTGATTGCTAGCTCATAGGATGGGGTTCTGGGATACTCAGGCCTAGGAGCAGGCACAACTGTAGGGTTGACAGTTATGTCACCATCTCATGGAGCTGAGGAGGGAAGCGGTCGCCCAGAGCAAAGCCTACAGGCAGCAAAGAGCCACATGAGCACCAAATGGAATATATGAAAGTTTCATTTTGCAGGCTATCCAAACAGAATGCTGGAAATATTTCAAGGCCACAGGATAACAGTGCCTTCCATTCTTCATTTGGACTAAGAAGATACTTCTTCACACTTATTTATAGAAACTGTACTTGGGTGGGTTATAAGGACTTTTCAGGAGGCAGATTTAAAGCATCAGAGTAACACATAATTCCAGAAAACATCCAGACCCTCTCCAGAACACCACTTTTCCATTCCCAGCTCTTTTCTCTCCGAGCTCCCCTCACAAGTTTCCTCTAAGAATCGGCATCATGACAGATGGGCTCTGTCTTTTGGCTAATGTGGTAACCAGGGCCAAAGCAGTCAGTTATGGAAGTCAGTTATGCTTTATTTGATTTTGGGTTTCTTTTTGTTGGGGTTTTGAAGGGGTAGGTGAAATAACTAAAAATACTTTAGATTTTTAAAAGAAATATTGCGTAGCACTTGGTAATGGCTTCTGCTGTTCTGCCATCTTTAATCCTCCCCTCACCTGGTTTATTTTGGAAGCCAGTCTGATGACCAAGTGCTTCTGAAACACTATAAGACCATAGCAAGGCAGGTATCACACAGAAAGTGGACAGGACTCTATTAAAAACCAACAGTTTGTTTTTCTCCTGTTGCTGTGCAGCCTAACTTTAAAGAATCAGTGTTACTACTGGAAAGTTAAATCTGCCAGTACATGTTAAGTATGTCCTATATACTTATTCATCAAACCTGCTGTAACTTGCTAATATAGCTAGTTGGATGCCTATGTGAATGAGTTATTCTACTTCTGAAGATGTCCACAGCTGGTACGGTATAATACAATCTCCGTTCATGATTTTCCCCATTATAAATAATAGTTGTAGTATTTCTTCCTATAATGAGATCTTTAACTATTGATTCAGCAATCCATATTTTTTTTTTTTTTTTTTTTTTGCGGTACTGGGGATCGAACTCAGGACCCTGCGCTTGCTAGGCAAGCACTTATTCCACTGAGCTATATCCCCAGCCCAGCAATCCATATTTACAACAGTAGTTCCGTCAATCAGTCAAAATCCCATTTCCCTTGGGTTTTCACGTTGTGGATTCCCTGAGCTGATCTGATGAGCGATTTTGGAATCGAAAAATAAAACCAGTTCTCACCTAATTGCTGTTGCCAACCCTATGTTCCTATTTAATTCTATGTTGTTACTGTCTGTAGTTAGGATGTCTAGGTGTAATTTATCTATTTAAATTTTATGGTTAGAATGACCTTACATTTTAATACCATTTAGCCTTGTTAGGACTAAATAAAGCCAGTTCTCTTCCCATTTTTATGCACTATTTTCTAGCTTTCTAGTTACCCTTTGTCCTATCCTCTGTATCCTTCCTAGTTTCTCTAAATTTTCTTAAGAATATAACACCTCAGACTGGATGTGAGTTTCTTCCAGCCCTATATGTATTGGGAAAATTACTTCATAGTTTTGTGTGTCATGTTTCAGTTAATATACTGTGGGACCATGTCAGCTGTTTTTAAATAGCAGTCCTACATTGCTGACAAGTACATGGTGACATCAGCTAGACACCTAGGTGGTTCTCTAAGACTCTTTTTAGCTATTTTAAGTTGTGGTATTATGTAAGGTGTTTTGGTGGCTATAAGTACTGTTCAAGGAAAATATCCTTCAAAATAGATCATTGGCATACCGTTTTACATTTGGCTATTTTTCTAAGAGTTCAAAATCCTTACCAATAAATTGTCTGGCACCAATTAATGTATGGTTCCAAAGTACAATTCTACACTTATATCCTGTGTGAAATTTTAGAATTCCAATCAAAACTTTTCATGAGGGACTTCTTTTTAAGTTGAACATCCTGAAATACATCTTCATTTGTTCTTGGAGGTCACTTCTCTTGAGGGATTTTTCAAGCACTCCGCGCTTTGCTTAGAACTTCTCATGAGTAAATAGAGTTGATAGGTTTTCATGTAATTAGCATATCCTATAAAAAAATTCAAAAATATTACTTTTCATAATTCAACCATTTATTTATCTCCCTCTCACTTCTCCTTTACCGTTCCTAATATCACTTTTCAATAATGCCGACAAAAGGAAAAGACTACATTTTTAGGGCCTGATTGCTACTTTCTTATTTGAGGCGGTGTTTCGTTCAGACACAATATTTGATCTTCTCTTCGGAGTTCATTATATGACAGGTACAGATCACCCACCTATGCTTGCAGCATAAATTCATTCCTTTTGTGTAGGCTTCTGAGTCGTTTTGATCACTGACTGACAGTACTGTGTCTCCATCCATTTAATTATTGTCTGTAGATGACTGTTGTTCGTTTCATTTCTGCATGGGTCAGTGTTCATTGGCAGAGAACGAAATCTAGTTGAAGCAGGAAAGGATTTATGATGACTGTCAAATGGCTTAAGAACCACTGAAATGGCTGAAGAAAGACAGCTGAGGTTGAACCTTAAGGACAACTCACAGAACCAGGCCACAGAACTAGACAAGTGAGGTTGTTGTAGCCTCTTTTCCACCAGTGAGCTGAAGGCCCCAGAACAATACTATGACTGTCACAACCAGGAAGCTACTGCTGCACCTGCTGGCATCAGAGCCACTTCATACTCTGTATGGTCCCTCCCAGCAAAACTGGTGCCCCATGTTCTGTTTCTGGCACCTGGGTAAGAGTCAAGCAGCCATTGGAAGTGCTGTGTTCTTATTGTCATGGGAAAGACCAGTCTCCCCATCCAGCTTTACTCACCAGCAGACCCCAGAGACCGGGTTTGCTCTCCATAAGTACCTCTCCTGGGCTCCTGTTAGTCTAATATCCGTTTCTGTCCAGGGTGAACAGGTCCCAAAAACGAGGTACCCGTGGTTGAATAAAAAAGTAAGAAGAAAAAGAAATACAAGAGAGACAATGTTCTAGGATCAGGGGGCTTACAGTTCTCCTGTCTGCAGCCTCCAATCACCTTTCACCTTTTCCGTAACCCTTTATTGAGATAAAACAAAAAGAGGCACCTGGGCTACTGGGTGAAAATCAATCATTTTAGCAAGAACAATACAACTCAATTACCATAGGCATGAGACTTGACCAGGTAGCCATCCTGTCACCATTCCTTTTCTACATAACACAGCAAAACATTTGGTGGTCGGGAGCCAGGGCTTACAAAGCTTTTGTTAGACTTCCTCCAGAACACAACAACCTAGGTCCTGTTATACCTAAGGCAATACATTGAAAGGATTAACTAAAGAATGTCCTTCTCCACAGGCTCCTTTCAAGAAAATTCTGGGACCCAGCTGCAAGGCCTCTGGGAGATTTTCCAAAACAGGCAAACATATTCGAGGGCTGTTGGAAAGGATGTTGAACACCCATTTACAAACATCATCACTATCATGATCAAATGCCATCTTAAATTCATTAGAATTTAAACAAGTGATGCCTCCAAGTCTGGCAGCAATAAGTGGAAGTACTTCTGCATTTGGCATTAGAAATAACAATAAAATCCTCATTACTTTCAAGGTTAATTTATAAATCAACTTTGTTATTGATGAGGATCAAAGCCCATTCTTATAACTTGATCCATGTAATCCTCCAACATATTTTGTAGTATTAAATACTGTTAGACTTTGTTTCTGGATGTCCCCACAAGGCCTCATAAATTCAGAGGAGAGGGCTGATAGAAGGTGGTCAAGTTATGGGAGTGCTACAGCTGACTTGGTGTGGAGAGAGGAGGCTGGCGGGTCCCTTAGGACAAGACTTGGGAGGGGCTCATCTCTCTTCCAGCCCCTCCCCAACTCTCTGTTTCTTGAGTTCCATGAGGTGAGCAAGTTTCTTCCACCCAGGTCCTCCTACCATGCAAATGAACCCTCTAAAACCATGAGTACAAGTTGACCTTTAAATTGTGGAGGTCTAAATATTGTGTCTTAGCAGTGAGGAAAGTGACTAAGAAAATTTTAGGTACCAGAAAATTGGGATCATCACTGGGACCATGTGGTGCAAAAGCCTCTAGAAATGGTTCAAAGGAAAAGTTTGGAGATGCAACCTAGAGAAATCCTAGATGGCTATAAGCCAGGCTTGATGGGAGATTCCAGTCAGAGCTCAGAAGACCAGAATGTCAATAGAAATGCAGATGGGAAAGACCAGGCTCAGCAGATTTCAGATGGGAATAAGGACTCTAGTGGCAACTGAACTCAAGACTTAAGAATGTTGGGAAACAGCAAGCTCTCTCCAGTTTTTTAGACTCAAGAGTACAAAGCTGTAAAGCCTTCATTTGAGAAGAGAGCTCCAGGGCACCAGCACCGTGGTCCAGAATGGCCACCTAGTAAATTAGTTCTCCATCTTTGGTTCATATTGTTCAGCCATCCAGACATTTGGAAGTCTCTGTAGCCATGACTCAAGAGGGGCTAGCAAGTGCTCAGGCTGGTGGCAGATCTCAGTATCCTCTGTGCTGGTTTTACAGGCATGCAGAATGCAAGAGTTGTGGGATCACAAAAAGCCTACCCAGATTTCAGAAGAAGGCCTTGGAAGCAAGATTTTGTGCCCCTGAGAAGGCTGTGAGTAAAGTTGTGAGAGTGAAAAAGTAAGCGTAGTGGGGACCCAGGGAAATTGGAGAAACCAGGAACATGGAACATCTGAAGAAAGCTGCAAGAAGTGAGCAAAAAATAGCTCAAGAGAGAGTCCATGAGGGCTGCAACCACTGGCCGTGCCACTGGAGTGGGGCTGCCCAAGCTCTTTACGGTTTACAGCTTCCCTTGGGAGCTAGCTGGTCACACAGCTGCAGGGTTTGATGATTACCATGCAGGGTTTTGGTCTTGCTTGGGTCCTATTGGTATTTTTGTGCCCATATTCATCCCTTTGGGGCTGGGAATGTTTATATTCTATGTCATTATATGTTGGCAGCATTAAACTTCCTTTTTAATTTTTGCAGGGACTCACAGCTAAGAGTTTGCCTTAATTGTCAAAGACTTTGGACTTGGACTTTTTGTTCAGCAATGCTGGAACTGTTAAAACTTTGGCAACTCTTAAGAATGGACTAACCATGTTTTGCACAAAGATATGCAAAGTCTTTAGGGGGATAGGGTCAGAATGCTATGATTTATATTTTAAAAAATGATTACCAAAGCCTCATCTGTTTGGAAAGTGAGTGGACGATGGGGCAGCTGCTTTGCCGTTGGGAGTGGGGGTTTGCACTGGAGAGGCGGGTCACAGGGGCTGTGGCCGGGAGGGGCTTATCACCCTCCCTGGCTGCTCGCTTCTCTCTCTGCTTTCCTGTTGCCCTGGCTTGAGCAGCTTTCCTCTGCCAGACCTTCTACTGTGCTGCTTCTACCTGGAGCCAGGGGCCCATGTAAGGATTAAAGCTTCTAAACTGTAAGGCAAAGTAAACCTCTTTCTCTTCAGTTTGTGGGTGTCAGGTACTGAAACCCAGTGATGAGGAAAACGGTAAAGACAAATACTATCGAGCATGTAACTCTGGTGAGTATTAATGAATCGCTTCTGTTGTTACAACAATATACGAGCATTACTGCATGCATGACATTAAAGTAGGTACAGTAGAGATTGCAAATAAGTGGACACATATGAGACTGGCCCTTTCCTCAGGTAACAGACACTGTGATAGAAGACAGAAATAAGCATAAACAGCTGGGGGTGATGGTACACGCCTGTAATCCCAGTACTCAGGAGGCTGAGGCAGGAGGATCACCATAAGTTCAGGGCCAGCCTGGACTATATCAGTGAGTTCAAGGCCAGCCTGCCCTACATAAAAAGACCCTGTCTCAAAACAAACAAACATACAAGAAATAAGCACGGTTGCCTTTTCAATTAAGAATATCCTGTTATCTCTTCTGTTTTACTTCTTAGATGTGTACCACGACACATGCATGCATGTGCCAGATACACAGATTGATCCAGTGCCTGCTATAGACCAGTGACTTTCATATGCTTTGATTGCTTTATCCCATTTCACTTTAACAGTCTAATGCTACCTACAGTGATGCATGCGTATAATTCCAGCTATTCATGACACGGGAGTGACCAACTTCCAGGCCAGCCTGAGTGATATAATGAAAGACCCTATCTCAAAAGAAAACAGAAAAAAAGAACTGGAGATGTATAGCTTCATGGTAGAGTCCAGCACTACTGTGGTGGTTCATTGATTAATTGTCAGTTAGGGTGGGAACGCCCAGGTGAATTCATTCGGCGTGGTTCTGGGCATGGAAGACTCACTGGAAGGAGCATTGTCAGAATGGCGTGAAAGGAGAACAGGAGGAAAGGACTTCATGCTGATTTCCTCGGAGGAGCTCTGGTCTTCACCTTTGCCTTGGGCATGGTCTCCTGGCTTTTGCAGATTATTCAGCCTCCAGCACCCACTTTTCTGCCTGTGGGTGCAGACTCCATAAATTCTAGCGCTCACCCTTCAACCTCTCGGCGCCAATTGCTGCGTCTTCCCTCGCGGATCCTTTGCTTCCTGATGCGAACTCATAGGGCACATTACCTTGGGTTCTAGGCCTTGGGCTGGAGCTTTCTGATCTCCAGATCTTTGCACTCTGCTACATATGACCCTGTGGACGGCCATTGTAGGCCAGTCTCATAAACTTCTGTGTCCTGCATTATATCTGAGTCAGAGCATGCGCAAGAGACTTGCCCCAGCACTGCAAGCTCTTATAAGCACTAATATAACTACAAGAAAAATCTAATGAGGTAAACTAATAAGATTTTTATACACAAAAAATGGACTTTGAAAAGTGCACCCTAGAAAAATATTTAATATGTAAGTATATTACATATAGGTATATATGTAGACATAATAAAATTATATAGGTCTGTAATATGTAGGTATATTATATACATGTTAAACATACATATCTGTTTTATGCATGTGAAGAAAACTCTGCAAAAAGATAAGAGTCATAGATATGAGTGGTGTACAAAAAAGTAAAGATATATTCTACAAATATCTCAAAAGTGTTTTCTCTGTGTAGTGGGACTTTTTAGTTTACAAAATGTTTACATCAAGTTTTGTACACTGGAGATAAAAAAGACGGGGGCCATCATAAAGGTTCCGATAAACACACTCATTTTCTGCCTGAGGCACCACGTACTTTCAGCAATCCGTAATTAGTTCTAGCAGCATGCTCTTTAATCTGCATAGTTAAATCTCATATTTACATTTATGCATTAATTATATTTATGCCCAATTTCGAGATATAATTTGCATTAAAATCTCCCCGCCCATAATGCACCACCCAGTAAGTTTTGATGCAGGCACAATCATGGAATAACAGCCATCATGAAGACATGGACGGCCATCTGTCTCTGTGATCCAGAGAGTCCGCAGGGCAGTCCATGTCCCCAGCTCCCGACAAGCACTGTTTTCTTCCCTTTATTTTCACCGTTTCCAGAACATGATACAAATAGAATCATAGAGTAGTAGTATTTTGTCTCTGACTTCTTTCATTAGAAATACTTTACTGGGGGCTGGGGATATAGCTCAGTGGAATAAGCGCTTGCCTAGCAAGCGCAGGGTCCTGAGTTCAATCCTCAGTACCGCCAAAAAAAAAAAAAGAAATACTTTACTGTATTTGATTACCTTTCACTACAATATGCATCCGGTATGTTTAAGAACAAAAAGTTTCATTTATTAATTTGTCAATGTGTAGAGCTGTAGTCAGGGGCCTGTAATCGTCTGATTATCATTGGCCTTTTACTTAACTAACCTTTGTGCCCCTCAGAAACTTTTATATCATAGGCAGTCAATGAAATCTAGGTAGCACATTTTTTCCTTTTCTTTCTTTTATTTTCTTTCTCTTCTTCTACTCCAGGATACCAAAAATGTTTAAAAATAGAAAGGCAAAAAAATGAAAAGACTTGAGCTAAACAACAATCCAAAAGATGAACTTATATATTTAAAAGCAACAGCTGTACATTTAAGGTAAACTATAGGGGAACCATTTCCTTATAATCCTTTGAAAGAAATAAAATGCAGAATAACAAATGTGCTTTGTTGTGGTTACAGTAACGCGCAGGAGAAACCAGCTTTTCTCCCCTTGTCAGAGTTTCAGTTCTGCGCTCGCTGTAGGCTTGCCTTAGCAGTAACTGGAAGCCTCGTAGCACCACTGCCTCAGTCCTGACAGCAAGTTCAAAGTCTATCAGATTTATTGTCTGAGCACCGGGTGAAGCCAACCTTTCAGCTTAAGGAAGCCTCTTAGCTGTGTTTCTCGTTAGACGGTTTTTAAAGTGCGTACTTGGAGTGCCTCAAACTCTCAACTGAAGTGCTGCAAAAATAACTGCTTAGAGGGAGGAGGAAAAGCCCGTGTGAAACAGGATCATTCTTTTGGTGACTATTCGCCCATGGCTGCTCCTTTAACGAAATGTGTGTTTTCAGTCTTCAACTGCAACTTTATTGAGGTATTATTTCACTAACATGTTTATCCATTGGAAGTGTACAATTCAGTAGGTTTGGGTATGTTTGCACAGTTGTGTAGCCAGCTTGATAATCCAGTATTAGAACTTATCACCCCCAAAGAAACCTTGGATCCATTCACAGCCACTGCCCCCACCCGGTTCAAACCCCCAACAACCACTGATCTGTATTCTAAATGACACTGATTTCTAATTTGGTAGGATTTTTGAAACCCTGGAGCTAAAAGAGGGCCATATTTTCCTATTTACTCACTTTAAATTCTTTATCTTTAGACATAAGACAATTCATTGTAACCCTTCCTAGAGTGCCTAAATTAACTTAATTTTTTCTAAAAGCAGTTTTGAAAAAGCACAGATATTTCCCTGTTTTCCTTTATTATAGTTTTTAAAGCTCTTGCTGTGAATTCTTTGAACATGTAGCTAGCGGAGGTTTGGTGCTCAGGAAAGCAAATATTAGCATGAGTAATTCCAAAAACACCTTCCTTTAGCAATTAACAGGGAGTTTACATAACTAAAAATATTTCAGTAGCTTGAATTCTCTCAACAAGTTACTTAGTGAAAGTAAACAACAAAAGTTCTAAACTATGTAACAGCAGCACTTTTGTTTAATGTATTTTTATGGTTTCGGTCTGTTTAGCTTTTGAAGGAAAACCCAAGGGGTGGAGTAGAGAGATATTGCTTCATCGGTACTTTGTATTCTTCTGCTAGTGACCTCGGCCCTCTTGCCTGAATTTTTACTACTGCTAAAGAAAACTTTGTTTCTAGTTTTCTCTGTAACAAAGGTCTCATTGGCTGGAGAAACATGTCTAATTATTAGAAGTAAGATTGCCTTAGAGATACTGTGCTTCTCAGAATACTCTACGCAACAGGAGGAAGGATGCAGAAGACATTCCATTCCTACTAATGTGATCTATTTTGACATCAGAACTTTGACTTGGTATTTCTAAAAAATAGATTGCTAAGTTTGCTTAAGTTTATTTGCTATATTTACTTATTTTATATGTTAGTTGTTTATAGCTATGTAACAAATAATTCCAGCCAAGTATTGTGGCACACTTCTATTATCCAAGTGCTTGGGAGGCTGAGGCGGGAGGATGACTCAAGGCCAGCCTGGGCTATCTAGTGACTTCAAGGCCAGCCTGAACTACATAGTGAGACCCTGTTTCCAAAAACCACCACTACCACTATGAAGAAGAAGAAAAAGAAGGAGGAGGAGGAGGAGGAGGAGGAGAAAAGGAGAAGAAGGGGAAGCAAAAATTTTAAATCCACAAATAATTCCAAAAGATAATGTTTTACAGCATTCGTTATTACCCACAGTAACCCTGGAT
This sequence comes from Dinomys branickii, assembly GCA_004027595.1. Classification (NCBI taxonomy): domain Eukaryota; kingdom Metazoa; phylum Chordata; class Mammalia; order Rodentia; family Dinomyidae; genus Dinomys; species Dinomys branickii. The sequence goes on along the minus strand of PVLD010009832.1, from coordinate 37,642 downwards.
CAGCAACAAGGTAATCTTCTGAAAGCCTGCCTCAGATGTCTCCCCAGGTTGATGTCATGAACAGGAGACCATGGGACTGAAGATGCCCCCACACACTGTCACCATTGACGGCAGCTGCCGGCAGGAGACCTTAGGTTCTCTCGACATATGTCTCTATGGAGACAGTAGGTCACCAACCCAAAATGTGACACTGGCTCCCCTACAGTGAACACCCCAGGAGATCAAGGGACAGCTGCAGACTTACCGTGCTCCAGAAACCATCTGTCTTGCTTTCTTGCTCCCTCAGCCTAGTGCTGGTGTAGTGCAGCTACACAACACACACGGACACGGACGCCAAGGACATAAGCATCCCCAGCTTCTGTCATCTATATTACAAAGACTTAGGATATTTTTTAAACATGACCGGTGTACAAAGGCATTCACTTTTCTTCAAGTGTAAAAGCTCTTTTAGATATGTATTTATATTTCTGTAAGTTAAAACTCCCCAGTGAACAGCAGAAGCCTGATGAAAACACATTTCTGTACCTACTTCAGCTTCCAAGGGAATGCATTACCTTGTCACAAAGAACACACTCTATGCCCAGAAGAGTGCTAGGAACATATCTTTAGGAGTGAGACAGGGTCATCTCAGAATTTTATCTAAAGGACATTTTTTATTTCAGTTTTATTGAAAGACCTTTTCAGAATAAAATCCCCGGCCAGAAGTCAGACATGAAATTCAACACCAACCCCCAGGGCTGGGCCTTTACCTCCAGCTTTCTTTGGGAATTTTTCTTTGTTGTCTTGGTCTTAAAGGAGGCAGAATTAGAAACAGAAACGTAGCTTCTAGCCGTGTTTTCTCACCTTTTGTTTTTGTTTTTGTTTTGGGGACTGCGGTTGGACAGGTGACTTCATGCATGCTGAGTGTGTGCGCCATCAATGAGCCAACCCTCCGTGTCCACATCATGTCTTGTTTCAAATGCCCTGGTGCATCCAGCATGAGCAGATTCATTGGAATTGTCCTATATTTCTAAATTTGTTCAAAACAGGGAAAAATCTGGGAAGCTGTGGACCAAACTATTCAAAAAGCAAAACAAGAACCTGTATCGTTTGGTTCACCCTTTTCTCCCGACTAGCAGCCCCTCTCTCTGATAAACCTCTCTTCATCTCACTGTCAACCATTGATTCAAAGGAAGCAGTCACATATTCCCTTTTCATTCTATTTCCCTGATTGCAGTGATTGGCCACAACCCTGGCCACAGCGATTAGTTCAGAGATCAGCCAACTGAGACAAATCAGAGCACTTTTGCTAACTGGCTTCCTTTAAGAGGAAGATTTCTTTCCTACAAGTCACAAAGATGATTTATTTTTGAGACAGGGTCTCACTCTGTAATTCAGACTGGGCTTGAACTCACTATGTAACCCAGTCGGTCCTGAAACTCATGGCAATCCTCCTGCCTCAGCCTCCTAAATGCTGTAATTTTAGGCGTGTGCCGCCATGCCCTATGCAAAGATGATTCTTGAGCCGCTGATGGCCAAGTACATTCCCAGCAGAAGAAAACCAGTCTGAGCTACAGAGTTAACATGCAGAGAAAAATGGCCATGAGTCCCTGGTCCCCAGAGCTCTTACAGCTCAGTCCCACAGTTGCTTTCACAAAGCCCTATTACATAAGCAAAGAAATCTCCCTATTGGTTTGAATGTTGGGTCAGGTAGTTCTTCTATCACTTCTTCCCATAATCCCTGAGTGCCACCTCCTGAAAAGAAGCTGGGGAAATGTCTCTTTCAACTTACATACTGACTGTATTAATCAGAATATCTTTGCCACCGATACTAGAAACTCCACTTGAGCTAATGTAAACAAAAGCAGTGGGTTGGGGTGGGGTTAGAGCATGTGTCCAGCTATAGGAAGGGTGTGGAGAAGCTGACCTGAGTGAGGAATATTTAGGATCGAGGATCTAAATAGCATCAAAACACTTACCTGTTTTCTGTGCCTCAGCTCTATTCCTCTTCGCCCCTTTCACCTCGCAGGGACGTGCCCACAGTTGGCAAGTTCCAGGCTCATATCTTCACAGTAAAAGAGAAAAAAATTTTTCTTCCCCATCTTGAGTTAGCAAAAGTTTCAGGGAAGGATTCTGAGTGGCCTGGCTTGGGTCCCGTGTCCATCCTCGCAGGTGGGTATGGTGGCAGCTAAGATGATTCCCATGCTGCCCTCTTAATGTCACCTGTGCCCAGAGGTCAGGTAAGAACCTGGAGTTACTATCTAGAAGCACTAACTACAATGACAAGAAAGGAATTGTCCTTCAGGGTGGAGACCAAGAAACCGCCTCTGAGCTGGTCACCAATGAAATCGTTAAAAGTAGGATATCTACCCTAATTTTTGTGTTTACCACATTGTACATTGTTCATACATCTTATAGCAAATAGGTAACACTTTGAAAAAATATTAAAATCAGAGAAACCATTGTTATGTGTTATTGTGCATGATGGCACATGTTATAAGATGTTATATAATATTTTATAGATTTATCTGGCTTTGTATTAAATGCGTTCACCCTGAAGTAGCATCATATTTGTTAGAAACCATGTGGTTTACTACTTCCAATGCAAACTGCCCTTTCCTGTTGTCTTGCATCTGCGCCTTGACTATCACTATAGCTTAGTGATGATGTGAAGAAAACATGACAAGATTATCTCTCTAGGAAACATGTTAGGACATAACAGCACGGTTGCTGAGCCAGGAGCAATCAATTGATCTGTTAATCCTGATATTATTACCTTGGGAAAATCACAGTTTCTCTGATTTCCTTTTCTTATTAAAAAATGAGAGTAACAATAGTCACACTTCACGCTTTAAAAATACTCGGGCCGGGTGCGGTGTGGGGGCGGAAAGCTGCAGCAGTTCACAAGCACAATCTGCAAGTAGCAGCTTCAATAATTTTCTTTATGGTGTTACAAAAATGAAATCCATTCAAGTATAAAATTAGCCTGAAATGCTGAATGGTAATTTAAGTTTAATGGGTACATCATTTAGAATTTCTTTAATACCAGCTTGTTGCAGAACCTTTATAGGGTACAAAATGTGGTCTGTGTTCTCCTGGACTTTTGAGTTTTTCAGCAAGAATTCTGTTTGCTGTTCTAAGACACTGCTGGGTTTGGTCTTTGAACTGTTTTTCCCTTGAAGTAAAGCGAAATTTTAAAATTAAGAGCAGTATTCAGAATTGCGAACTTTGGGAGGTCTATAGCCATCTTAACTGTTTAGAACAATACACCGTTAGGTATGCAAACACTTAGAATACAAAAATAAATTTGAAAATAAAAATCAGAGAGAGCAATTTATGCAAAATTGTGTTTGTTCCCATTGAACAGCCAGGTGAAACCATCATAATGGTAACCATGACGATAATAATAAACGTCAACCTTTCATGTTGGCAAGCAGAGCTGTTGTAGTTCTGCAATTCCAGCGGGAGTTTTGCTTCTGGAAGACACGCTTCTCAAACAGCAGTGTGGGTCTGATGTAAGATGGGCACTGATTGGCTAGAAATTTTCCCAAGCGTGCTCTTCTAGTGTGTGGCGTTGGAATTAACAGGGACAGATGTAAATCCCAATCCTGTCTTCTATCTCCAGGCTGGGGACATTGGGCCTGCGTTACTTCTTAGACTTCCATTTCCTTATCTAAATTTAAATGTGCGTATATTTACATGTATCAGCTGCATTTGCATTTTTGTATATATAACAACAACTAGCCCATCTGTAGATTGCACAGCTTGCAAGAGATCATTAAGGCAAGTATAGTCCCCGGCTTGTAGGGGCGTGCCATAGATAGTACTTGGAGTTTATATTATTCTGAGAGAGTCTCACTGCCTGACTGATAGTATGTCTAAAGAGCAGACTGTGGAACTGTGCAGATAGTAAGATTAAGGCTGGTAGCACATCTCTGGAGGAGGAGTTTGGGGCAGCTGTAGATATACCTCCCTTTGGGTGGTGAAAGGACAGAGTTCAGGCTCCCCTCCGTCTGCGGGGTTCTGGCTGAGCTGCCTGGTTACGTACTGAGCATGTCCAAGGTCCCTGGCCTACAGCCTGGGAAAACCTGCGCTCAGTCGGTCTGGAGCCTGTCCTCAGCTTCCCCAGCCCAACCCTTGGCCCAGGTCCCTGAGACTTCCACCCAGCTTTACCCCATCCACCCAGCTTCACGAAGGCAGAGGCAGAGGCCTTAGGAGACACTGCTTAGCTCGTTGTTGATGTACTCCTTTAGCCGGTGCGGGTTTGGATTTTGAAGTAACGTTAAGACTAGTAGGTTGTGGAACTGGGGTTATAAAATGAACTACAGTTAGTTAACCCAAGGATGCCATTGGCAGTGATAGTCTGAGGAGTACGAGGGAAAACTCTCGCGTAGATGGGAAGTGGGAAATAACAGGGACAGATGTAGGGGACATCTCGTGTGCTCTAGCAGCCCTTTGGTGCTGTCCAGCAGTCAGTGTCCGCCGCAGCACAGTATGCACGCGGAGCTGAAGCCTGCTAACTGAGCTCACAAGCCATTTCTCTGCTGAACCCGGTAACGGATTGTTCCCCAACCTCAGCCATGCAGCTGGCAAATGGGACAGCTTCGCTAATCCACTTGCTAAGTGGGTTGTGTCCCTTTGAGCAACCAGGTACAGAAGGCAGCTGAGGGAGCAAAAGAAGCACGACAAGGAGAGAAGGAAGCCAGTCGGTGGGAGATTTCACCCAGGCCTGCAGGGTTTTTTTGTTTTTGTTTTTGTTTTGTCTTTCTGAGACAGTTCAGGCTGGCCTTCAGCTCACTTTGTACCCCAGGATGATCTCCAACTGGCAAAAATCATCCCGCCTCAGCCTCCCAAGTGCAGAAATTGCAGGCCTGTGCCACTGTGCCCGGGCTTCACTTGCTTTTGTTTAAAGAAAAAAATCTATTTATGTTTATGCAGTCATCTACATGTTGCCTTTCTTAATTATAATATTTATGCCTTCTCTGAGACGCTAAACGCAGCTATTAAAGTGCATTTGTGTACTTCCCCTCAAACTCTTTCATTTACTTTTTTGTTTCGAGACAGGGTTCACCATGTAGTTCAGGCTGGCCTTGAACTCGCCTGGATTCTCTTGCCCCAGCCTCCACTGCTGAGCATACAGGCATGCACCATCACACACGGCTTCTTTACTCACTATTTTCAGCATGCTCTTGGGCTACTTTTCTGGATCGCTAACATTATCCATTCTTTACAGTTAGAAGGTGATCTTATTTTCCTGCTTTCTAAGTATCTAGAGGAATGCCTTTCTGTCATTATTGGTAAAGGTCATGGTAATGCCTATTCTACCTGTAAGCTTCTGGAAGTCATTTCCTAATTGTAGGTCTACAAACTGTAGTGGAATCAAATTTTCACCATATAACAGTAGGACTACCTCTTCAAATGGCTCAAATCACTGGCATATTAAAAAAAAAAAAAAAGAAAGAAAAACCTTTTTAGGTAATAGTTTAAAAAGTTAATCGTAATGATTAGGTGTAAAATTTTTGCGCCATTTTGACTAAGGTTGAATTTTTTATATTTATATTATTACTTAATCTTTCATTTATTTGCAGTGCTGAGGTAGACCTTAGGGCATTGCACATGTTAGGCAAGTAAAATATTTAATGCTCTATTTCAAAATACTTTAAACCAGGCTTGGTGGCGCACGCCCATAATCGCAACACTCAGGAGGCTGAGGCAGGAGGATCGCTGCAAGTTCGAGGTCAGCCTGGGCTACACAATGAGTCAAAGGCCAGCCTGAATTGCACAGAAAAACCCTATCTCAAAAAAAAAAAAAAAAGATAAAACAGTTTAAAGTTCTATTTATCAATCACAGCCACCATTAGGTGAAATCATCATCAGAGTGTAGTACTAAGACATCAGTCTACAAGGAACCGTACTTCCTGGGAGAGCTCCTGAGCATTCTGCTCAAATTATCCCCTTCCCAAAATGGCTATTAAAAAAAAAAACTTTTCAAAAGCTAGGGATGTTTAAACATGAGAATAGCAAATAAGAAAGCAAAACTCTTGCTTCACAAAATGTGATTGACTTTGGGAATGAATATGAGTGATCAATTAAAAAAACCAAAGTCTAAAAGTAACAATTACCACCTAAATGTGCAACCAGTATGCATTCTGCTACTGCTTGTGTATAATTCCCCATCTCCCCAAAATCACTTTTCCATCTCTCATACTAATGCACAATTCTGCCCAGTTACTAAAAAAGAAAATCCTAATTTCACTCAACCTCCCAGATCTTTCCCAGGTCTCACTTTCTGCAGTCTGTTTATCAGCCTTTCCCTACACTCAGTATCTTTCTCTGTTGCATAGCAAAACAGTTGTTTCAATTGGTTTCTCGCACCTTTAGTACCAGAAACTTCACAGAGTATAAGATACTATGCAAACCTGAAAACTCGCTATTTCTCATTTTAGAAATAAAATTCTTGCAATACATGGGCATAATGAATGACAACCATCATAAGTCCAAACCAACAGCTCATACCTGTGTAATAACTAGACCTGTGTTCTAGTTCAGGTAGGATACTGAACCATGCTCTCCTCTCTCTCTCTAAGAGAGTGATAAGTCTCACTGTCTCTGTCTCTGTCTCTTCCCTGTCTCTGTCTCGCTACAGGTAGATCAAACACAAGGGCTATCTACTACCGTGCTAAATCCCCAGTCCCTCCACCTATTTTATTTTGAGGCGATATCTTTCACTAAATTGTCCAGATGGAACTCTAACTTGTGACCCTCCCTGCCTCAGCCTACCTAAATCCTAGGATTACAAGTGTGTGCCATGTTATCTTTCTTGAAAACTAGTCTATGTAAATCAATTATTTTAAATCATACTTAAAGATTCTTTGAAGCATCTTTCGTTTTTCATAAACAATGTATTTACCTTTCTACCTTCACTTTGGTTTAAATAATTTCAAATTTACAGAAAATTTGCAAGAACTCCACAGAAAACTCCACAGACACTTTGTACAGACACATCAAAATGAGTCTGCATGTTACTTTTGAACATTTGATAGTGGGCAGCAGACTTCGTTCCCTACGCCTTCATCTGTACTTCCTAAGACTAAAGATTTTTTTATGTAATCCTAGTACAGTCACCAATAATGAATATAAGAAACTCATTATTCTAAAATATTTTAATCAACTCCAGAGTCCAGAGTCCCATTTTGTCAGTTTATTAAACAACGGACTTTTTCATGGTTTCCTCCTTCAGCGCAGGACTGTCTGGCTTCACGTAGGCACTGCTTTCTGTTACCATTTCTCTTCATTCTCCCTTAATCTAAAACAGTTCCGTAGGTTTGCGTTGTTCATCATAACATTGGCATTTTGTCTCCCAGACAGGTATTTCACGGACTGTTCCTTTACTTGGGCTTGTTTGATGTGCGCTCATGATTAGAAGCAGGTCATGCATATTATATCAATGATGTCACGTCTGTCTCAAGCCATCCCTCCCATAGACACGCACCGTTCATCTCCTTGCTGGTGATTTAATTCTCGTCAGTTGGCGAAGGTATGGTCCTGTCCTCCCTCCCCCCATTCAGCTACCGTTTTCCCCTCTGAGATTAACAAGCAATCTATGGGAGTCACATGTACTTTTTAGAACAGCGCTTGCAATGAATTTGTAAAATTACAGATCTGGTAGAATGTCAGACTCACCATAGAAGTTTTCAAAAAATAGTTTCTAAGTAGGTAATGATCTTTGTCATGCTAGTGTTAAAAATGATACTCCATAGCTGTGTGTAACGTGGGTATATATTAGTGAGGCCATAGAATGCAGTGATTGAAGCGATGGACTGCGAAGTCAGACGCCTTAGGTTTGAATTCTAAGTCCAACACTTCATTACTGGAAAATGTGGTAAATTGCCTTACATTCCTGTGCTTCCACTTCATCCTCAGTAAGATGTGGAAGATAAAATATATGATCTTAATTCATGGTGGTGTTACATATATATAAGGGTTGTTGCTCCATGTTCTTGGAGGATTGGTTCTATGTCACCTGTTCCCCCTGTGGATGCCAAAATGTGGATATATGTGAATTCTTTGGGGTTTCTTAGTTAAAATGAAGTAATATTTGCATATAACCTACACATATCCTCCTATGTAGTTTTTCCATATTTTTGGTAGTGGGAATCGAACTCAGGACCTTGTACTTACCAGGCAGGAGCTGCGCTGCTGCTATATCTTGGTCCTGTCCTATATAGTTTTGGGGGGGATTTTTTTGGGGGGGTTGTCTTTTTGAGACAGGGTCTTGCTATGCAGTTCAGGCTGGCCTTGAGCTCACTTTGTAGCACAGGCTGGTCTCGAACTCACCAGAATCTTCCTGCCTCAGCTTCCCCAGTGCTGGGATTACAGGCACATGCCATCATGCCCAACTCCTATATAGTTTAAATCATATCTACTACCTAATGCAATGTAAATGTTATACATACAGTTATCATACTGTACTGTTTTTAAAAATGACAAGAAGAAAAGTCTGTACATGCTTAATACAGATGCAATTTTTTCTTTTACTATTTTATTGTTTGGTGTTTCTTCTTTGGTACCAGGAATTGAACTCATGACCTCAGGCTTACCAGGCAGGTACTGTGCTGCTGAGCTATATCCCTTGTTCTTTCAATATTTTAGTACAAGTTTCTTTGACTCTGTGGATGCAAAACCTGTAAGTGAGGCAGACCTAATACTTTTCAGAGCACTTAAACATATATATATAACATATATGATATAAGATATATATATATATGTATAAGATAGTAAAAATCTAAATAAGTAATTTTTTAGACATAGCAACTATTCTTATGCTACCAGATCCAAAATGTAAATATAGGCAGATATAATTTCTCCATATACATAATTCAAGTGCTTTGATTCCTTTACTCATTCATTTCTTGAACAAATTTGCAACAAGTTCTTAGAAAATTCCAGACACAGATGTGGCCACTGGATATAGAGTGTTAGACCAGATGGCTCCCACAGGGATTACACTCCAGTTCTATAGCTGAGGAACAAGTAAGCATAATAAACTAAGATGATTTCAGGTAGTACCAAGGGTTTTGAATTTTAAAAAAACCCAGAGCAATGCAACAGAGACAGGCTGGAGTGACAGTTTTTGATGGCTCAGTCTTAAAAAACATTTTGTGTTATATAAATAATAATGTCTGGTTTTTCTTACCTAACAAAATATTTTATAGAATTATTATTTGCATTTAAACAACATGGAAAAAATCCTTCCTAGCACATTAAGCTCTCTCGCCGGGTGTGGTGGCACACGCCTGTAATCCCAGCATTTGGGAGGCTGAGGCAGGAGGATCACTGTGAGTTAGAGGCCTGCATGGGCTACAAAGTGAGGTCAAGGCCAGCCTGAGCTGCAGAGTGAAACCCTGTCTCTAAAAAGCCAAAAAAAAAAAAAGGAACATTAAGCTCTCTACAAATAAGATATTATCACAGTGTAAAGCCTCTTACTATTGCAGAATATGTATCATGCTGATCTTGGATGGAGCTGCTTTTAATTGAAAATACACCCCCTTATCACCACCTCTTCTTAAGCTGTTGGTGCTGATTCCATAGTTCTATTGAGAAATTAGTTGTAGGCACTTGCCTTCCTTCTCTCTGCTTTATTCTCCAGCCTAGCTGTTGTAGGTGCAAGTTGACCTTTCAGATATGCTTCCCAGTCCCCAAAAGTTTAACAATTGAGACTTACCTCACACCACCACCATCGCCTCGTTTCTCCAGTCTTGTTTGCCCACTGCAGTGCTACATTGAGCCCAGAGAAGCTGTAACATCCGAAGAATATCTTTTGTCCTTGGGAGTTCTTCCCCAAGGTTTCTCACGTGACCCCTTTGAATGGGAGGTACTTAGGGCTTGAAAGTCAAACAGACTTTCATTTAACACTAAGATATGCCGCTTACCAGCTGTGGAACCTCAGGGCGTTGCTTAACTTTTTGGAGCCTTACCTCTAAAATGGTGGGTAATTGGGAGATTTGAATGAAAGTAGGTGAGTTTGAATGTGTGAAAACTTGGTTTAGTATCTTACTTAGGGTCCAAGATATGTGTCAAATATGACATTCTCTTCTGCTCATATTGCTGGTGACCTCTATAGAGGCTTTCCAAGGACTCTGAACTGGCCAACTTTCTTTAGGATAGAGTTCCTTAATCTGAGAGGACAGCAAACACCTGGGTGATAAGGTAGGTTCCTTAAGTCCCTCAACAGGCTAGCATGCTTTCTAAACCTGGGAACTACAGCCCCCAGAGCTCAGGAATCTGGGGTGTGCCTCGTAAACCTGGCAGGGGGCGGGGGAAAGGCATGAGAGGCAAGCTTTGTTCTTCTGGCTCAGAGGCTTTGTGTGCTGACTGGCAGCAGCTGACATTCTCGCCCTTTCTAGATCTCTCTGTGGGGTTCCACGCTCAGATTTTCATGAAGTATTTAGAGAGCATCGCTATTTAATCCCTAAGACATTAGAATTTGATGGTTTCATCATAATCCTTAGTTCACAGGAATGGCACCCCTGCAAGTTACATGTCTTCTACTGATGAAAATTCAGTTAGAAACTGTAATATACGCTGGAATTTTGCCAGGTATTTATAGTAGTCTCGGGCGGCAGCTGCAATCCTTTACTTTCCATCAAAATTGTTTTGTTCTGCTTACAAAATAATGCATTTTTGAAATTGGAAAAGTTACTACATATATATGGATAAGTAATACATATACTGTATGTTTTATATATACTATACATTATACTATATATCACACTACCTCTAGTATATATACACTCCACTATACATACTGGTGGTATGTATACACTTTACATAGCACAAATACATTATACTATATTAGTGTATCAGCTATAGTTCACTAGAGAAACAGATGTATTGATATGATATGATATGATATGATGATATGATATATAAAGAATTTACAAGGTAGGTTTACAGTGGCCACCTATAGTCAGGGGTAGAAGAATAGAAAAAGATTTACATTTGTGCTGGAGGGCCAGAGGAACCAGGCACAGGTCAAAGGTGTGGAGCTCATGCAAGTTTTGTGTGAGTCCGTATCAGGAAGCTGAAGGATCTGCGTCGGATGCCTGATGACTCTGCACTAGAAGGCAAAGGGTCTGTGCTGGGAGCCTGGAGATGGACACCCAAAGGTGCTGACAAAGGCTGAGAGCTTCCAGAGAAGCAGCAAACAAGACTTCTCTCCTTCCCTTTTTATTCCACCCAGGCTGCAAGCCTACTGGTTGGTGCCACACACACCCAGGGTGGGTGTCCCCTCTTCCGCAAGTCAGGCATCCAGATACAGCCAGAACTGTGCCAACTAATCTGCTGAGCACTTCTTATTCAAGATGATGCCACAGTTAACTAACACAATCATATATTATAGTGTGTATTTATATATAGTGAATATAATTATATATAGCATATAATACAGTATATATAGTATATACGGGTATGAATACAAAATATTTAGCACATATACTATGTAGTATACATTACATATAATATATACTTATATACTATATTATATATAAACTATATGTGATCTAAATATTTACATTATATATTATATATATTCACACACACTATATATATGTGTGTGTGTATGTATATATCTCATAGTCCAGATCAGTATATTTCAAAAATCTCTTCAATCCCAGCACCAATCAACCAGTCAGTTCTTCAGGATCTGTTGGACTCCCCAGTGCTTCCTAGACTTTACCAAAGGCTACTGAATGGTGGGAGAGATTGGGGAAGAGACTGTCCCTGACAGTCTAGGACGAAGCCTTCAGCAGTTGTCCCAAATTAAAGTTTTGTTTTCTACAACATATACAATTGTTTTTGAAATATCAAAATGATGTTTGGGCCCCCAAATGCTCACAGTAAAGTAATACTTTAGGAAGCTGCATTGCATCTCTTCTAAAGTCTCCAATGGCCCCGTTGGGGAGGTAGACAGCTGTCAGAGAAGCAGATATCCAACTTGAAAGGAAAAACCCCACTTTCTGTTTTAGAGCCTTTAAGGAGTACTATTTATCTGCTCTCCCCAGTGTCATTCCCAAATGCCTCCCCACCTCCCAAACACAGAAGGTCCTTTGGCTGCTGGACACGTTCATTTTCCTGAGTGCAGTGAAGGACTTTTCTCCCCTTTTGTCTTGGTCCATTTGGGTTGCTCAAATGACTACCACAGACCACCAGAGACTGGGTAGTTTGTAAACAGCAGCCATTTATTCCTCACTACTCTGGAAGCTGAGCAACCCAAGAGCAAGGTGCCCACGGAGTTAGTGTCTAGTGCGAGTTGGTTTCTTGGTCTCCAACGGTACCGTTTTGCTGGGTCCTCATGTGGTAGAAGGGGCAAGGCGACTCTCTTGAACCTCTTTTGTGAGAGCACTAATCCCTTTCATGAAGCCCTGTCTTGGTTACTTTTCTCTCATTGCTGAGACAAAATACCCAAAGCCCAAAATGAAGGAAGGAAAGGTTTATTTAGCTTACAGTTTGTGGAGGTTTCAGTCCATTCTTGGCTGGTTCAGAGGCAGAGTGGCTCAAGGCAGAGGGCAAACTGTTTAGGGCAGCAGAGCACAGCAAAAACCACGAGCAAAAAGGGCGGAAGGGCTGCAAGCAGCCCCCTTTTCTCCCCTACATTGTAAACAGCCTACCCCCATCCAGGGGTCGTGAACCTCTCAAACAATATCCATGCCCTCCTCTTCCACAGGCTCAGGATGTTTGCAAAGTAAGCACCCCAGCTTCCTGCTGAATCACTCATTAGTTAAACCTGCAGATTCCCCAAGTTGACACAATGTATCAACCATAACAAGCCCCCACACACACAGGATGATCTAACTGGCTCCCAACAACACCATCTCTTGATACCATCACTTTGGTGAGTAGGATTCCAACATAGGAATCCTGGTGGGGTACCAGCCCACCTCCAAGATCCAACTGAAAATTCCCCTCAGAGGCCTTGCCCTCTTCTCAGGACCACAGCTCCATCCAGTTTGCTTTCAGTAATACCCCATAACCCTCCTTTCGCTCAACACAAAGAGGAATCTAGTCTTATTCATTATTATGTCCCCTATGATGAGGGATACTTAGTAAGCACTCAATAAATTCCTCTTGACTTCATCGATTTCATGAAAGGGAGACAGCTGAAAAAGGAAACTTTTCAAAAGAGTCCTCTTCATTGTACCCAAGATCATTCTTTGGACACAGAGGAAAAAATGAGTTCAGAATTTTATTTATTTATTTATCTATTTTGGTCTTTTTGAGACAGTGTCTCCTATACACTTCAGGCGGGCCTTGAGTCCACTTTGTAGCCCAGGCTGGTCTCAAACTCGCAATGATCCTGCTGCCTCAGCCTCCCCGAGTGCTGGGACTACAGGCGTGTGCCACCACGCCCAGCAAGTTCAGAATTTTAAAGAAAGATTCTGAATGATACTTGCCCATGTACCTTAATGTGGACCCTAAAGACTTAATATGTGTCCAAAATCTGCACATTAATTTCATGACTGTTGTACTCTCTCTTCACAATACTATTTTAGGGGGCAAAAGTTTGGGTGTTGGAATTTTTAAATGCTACAGATTGAGCCAATGTTTGAAAAGTGAACTAAGACACGGTCTAAGCAAACTGGTTTATTTTTGTTTTCATAATTTTAGTCAGAGAAGGTTAAATTCAGTCGTCCTGTGAATTTTTTTTCAGAAGTTTTCTCCTTTAAATAGACAAGTCATGATGTGAAAAAGTACACACACAGCTGTTGAGAGAAAAGAAATGAAAACATAGCAATCCAGTGCTCTGGGAATCTTGCTATATTTGGTATTAAACAGACAATAAGCCCTGGAAATTGTTAGATGTGGCCAGTTTGGTTTATTTAATTGCAGGTACCAGAAGTAATAACAACTAAGGAAAAAAACATAAAAATTTTTTAAAAACTACTTTCAGACCAGGTTGCTCATAAAATGTGCTACTGCCCTGGAGGTTCTCATTCATTTCCCTCTACCAACACTGGTACCCTCCTGTGTGTGGCACTAGACCATATCAGTATTTTAAAGAAAAACAGGATCAATTGTAAGTTCATTCTTAATCTTAGCTCCTGTCATTCCTTTTCTTATTTATCCTTACTATAATGGCTAAAGGGCCTGCTTGAAGTCCCAGTACAATTTATTTATTGAGATTCTACTGTCTGTCAGGTCTATGCATACTTAATTATTTGACCATAAAGATGGGTAAGATATGGTCCCTGATCTCTGGTAACTCACAGTGTAATGAGAGAAAGAATGAGGGGGGAGGGGAGGGAGAGGAAGAAGGAGAGAAAGAGGGAAAGGGAGATCCACATGATAACTCATGTATTGCATCTAGGGACCTAGGACCTTCCTTCACTAATTGACCTAATTAGCATGTACTTTATTAATTATATTCTAAGTATACATCCTTCTCTGCAAATCTTGAATTTGGTTGAAACTACCTATCAGTACAAGCATCATTCATGAGCCCACACAAACAAGTATGTGTGGGAAGACAGTGATAAACCTAGACGAGGCAACATGAGGGTATAAATTTGAATAATAAAGTGGGGTTTTTCATTGGGAATTATAAAAGATAAATTATCATTTGCATTAGCTTACCTTTAAAATAAGTGCTGCTTTATGTTTTAGGCAAATAGTGTAAAAAGCTTTTTCCCATTAGAATGGGAATTATATGTCTAAGTTTTAAAAAAAATGCATCTTTTCTTTAAATTCTGGCTCTAATTCACCCTGACTGAATGAACTAATGTTTGCATAACTTAACTGCCAGCGAGGAAGCTTTCTAAGATTACTTGTTGGCAAATAATGAATTTTGAAGACAATTGCTTTTCACTAAGTACTGATCATCTCTAGGTTCTTTACAACATTACAAAATTTTAACTATGGGGGTTTTTGGTCAGCTGGTAAACTTCCATGAACAAAGGTTACAGGGACTTCTGCAGTTGAAAATGGATCAAAGTGAATTCATAATGTCCAGAAGGAAAAGGGTGAGACTCCAAAGTGAACATTATCGACTTCCTCAGCCCCTGAGAACCCAGATACCGAAGCCCTCAGCAAGGGCAGAGAGAAGCTGGTGATCCACCTTGAAACTCAAGAGAACAATAACCTCTGGAAATGGCATAAAAATGTGATCACACCCTGGGCTGTGTCCGGTTGCTTCTAGGAGCCACTGAATGTAAATACTGCAGGAAGAAAGTCACAATATTTGGGTATTTCCCTAAAGGTAAGAAGGGCATGTGCTCTTTAACCAAAATGTTTATTCTCTCACACCTTTCCCAGAAGATCTGCAGAAAGATAATTTGCTCACTGAAACTGTGATTCAGGCTTGACTTACCGAGTGACTGTGATACCTGTTGTTGTAGCTCCGTGTGCGTGGGATAGATCAGGTGTTCATACAAACACTCAGATTGTAGGAAAGAAAGAATAGGCTTTCGTGATACTGGTGAGGCATCCAGTTTCAAAGCTATGTTTGAAATCATCTGCTCTTCATAAAATGGGATTGTAACATCAGTATTCAGAACCCCAATCATTTAAATTTCAAATTAGGGCAGATTTGGGGAAAATCAGGGTACTCTTGCTCTCCTGTGATGTGTTGAACTTACTTCTACCAATTTATTTTCCATATGCCACTCTATTCCTCAATTTTATTTTATTTATTTATTTTTTTTTTTTTGCGGTACTGGGGATCGAACTCAGGACCCTGCGCTTGCTAGGCAGGCACTTATTCCACTGAGCTATATCCCCAGCCCTCCTCAATTTTATTATACATTAGTCATTGGAAGGCACGGGCTATGTTATTCATCAATGAATTTCAGACATTAGGGTGCTTGTTAAATCCTTCAAAATATAGTTGATAAAGCAACACATGAGTTACTAGAGACATAGCTCAGTGGTAGAGCTCTTGGATAGTACGATCAAGGCCCTGTGTTTGATTATCAGCACTGAAAAAAAAAAAAAAGCTAAGCGACATGGATCCATTAATATGGAATCTAATGGGTACGAGATAAACATTGCTATATTACGTGTATGATGAAGCACCATGAACCACTCTCTTTTCTCTCAAAGCTTAGATCTTATTATCAGTCTTTCAGATTAACTTAAATAGTGAATACTATTATTTCCACAATTTAAACTATAAGGCCTAGTCCAATGATGCAAAGCTTTATCATAGTTCCTTATGAATTACCAAAGAGGAAGAGATTTTGCACTTAATTTTTTTCATAGGATTCCGAGGTAATATTGGTATATCTTTGCACATTTTCTCCTTTATAACTGTAGATGCCATTCAGTGATTTTATAGAACTGATTTTTTAGGTTATAATCCAGTTAATTTTTCAAAAATATCTTCAGGATTGCATCTGAATAAAGAAATAAAGACACAAATATTTACGGATTTTCTACAATGTCCCAAGAACTATACTAAACATTTCCTTTCACTTGCTCATCACAATAATCTTGTGAAATAGCTATTCAATTTCCATTTTATGAGTATGGAAATTGCTATCATTTGTAATGTTTCAAGGAATGGAAAACTATCTGGATTGGAAGGCAGCTAGAGTAAAACTGTGCTCAGTCCTGAGATATAAAGCACTGGGAGGTATCAAGCACAGACAACATAGATGAAAACATTGCTCCCTGAGGAACAATCGCACGTCACAGCATCTACCACAATAAAACCAGAATAGAGTTGAGTGTGCCCTCGTGGGGCTTTTAACTTAACTGGGATGGGTCTGGGAGAATTTAAGCTTTGTGGACATGGTCGGAGATGGAATATTGGTAAGTCATCATTAAGGCCCAGTTGGCCTAGGGGGGATATTCTTCAGGGTTCAGCCCCTATAATAATAATTATATTAATTTATTATTATTATTTTATTAGGCAGGGCTAGGGGTTGTACCCAGTTGCCCAGGCTGGCCTAGATTTTGTAATCAGTCATTCTGCCTCAGCCTCCTGAGTAGCTAGACTCACAAATATCATGCCTAGTTTAGAATTGTTTAAATAGTTATATCTTAAATTTACATAGTTTGGAGGTATAGATAAATAGATAGATAGATGATAGATAGATAGATAGCCCAAATTTACATCTCCAACTTAGACCTCTCTTGAGTTTAAGACTCAGATAAACTGAACCCTGGATATTTCCAAAACTTACCCACTCTTGGGCCCTTGACAAGTTCTTCCTCGGATCAGACTGTAAAGTCCCCTGAGCTGGCACTTCAGTGCCCCCAAACCCCACCTTCCACTTCCGCCTCAGCGGTGCTCACACAGCCTTCTTCGCTGCTCTTGAAGTCCACCTTCCATGTTCCCGCCCCAGGGCTTTAGCTCTTGTAATTTGCTAGCTTAAATGCTTGTTACTGTTGTCCACATGACACCCTCCCTCTCCACCCTCCGGTTCCTGTGCAAATGTCACCTTTTCAGTGGGACCTTCCCATCTAAAAGTACAACTTCCTCCCACTTGCCAAGTCTCGCACTTGTATCTCCTGTCTCGCTTTACTCTTCTATTTTGCACTTACCGTTCTCTAACCATGCACTTATTTTTCTAATTAACGATCATTCACCAAAACTAAGATGCCTGTGACTACAAGGTACAACATTTTTTGTATCACGTAAAAGTAAAAACAACTGCTACTGATTACATAGGCTGATAGTAAGTCACATAATAATCTCAGAGATGCTGAAATGTGGAAAATTGTGGGTCTCCGACTTGATGAAATAAAGCATTTCCTTTATTGTATTTCTCCCTTTCTAAAACACAAGTTTTATATGGATGTACATGTTTATCTGTTTGGCTTACTGTGTTTTTATTTAGCACATAGTAGATGCTCAATAATATTTATTAAATGAATGTTAAAGAACTAATGTTAAACCTTTATATGAACAGGGTATATCTGTTCTAATTGCCTTAAAAGACTGACATATAAGAAGAGAAAGATAGAGGGCATCTAAGTTTTGTTTGAGTTTCCTAGAGATTTCTGGGAACTTCAGAGAGATCAATACTAATAGCTTAAGGGCCACTGGTAACTTTGCTTAAATTCACATACTGGCCCGCCACCCTCATCTAAAGATATGTCAGGAATACAAGCACCATATTACTCAGATTCTCAGCTGAAGCATCCCCTCCCAGGAGAGGGTTTCTGAGATTTCCCACTGCATCCAGCCCTGCCTATCTA
The DNA here is from genome assembly GCA_004027595.1 of Dinomys branickii. Lineage (NCBI taxonomy): Eukaryota > Metazoa > Chordata > Mammalia > Rodentia > Dinomyidae > Dinomys > Dinomys branickii. Next base: position 19,465 of record PVLD010009832.1, on the reverse strand, counting down.
TTCACTGCTCTGTTCCTCTGTAGAACTTGTCACTCAATAAAATCACAATGTGCTCTCCCCAAGTCCAACTAGAATTCAATTCTATGAGGGAGGGACCTCACAGACCTCCTCTCTGTCATCACCCACCCTAGAAGAGTGCCGGGGATGCATAGAGAACTATTAGAATTATTTGTTGAATGAATGAATATACATGGAATATTTCCATGCCTCAAAATATGTTCTTCCTTACCCTGACCTAAAAATGTTCCTCTGAGTTGTACTGTTAAAGTAATAGTTTGAGGAAAGAAGGTTACAAATATTTGGGAAGTCTAGCGATAAAGCAAATGTGGTATTTGGGAGATGATAATGTTAGTCCAGGAGCACCCACCAATGCCTTAATAAGTGCTTTTTCTCTGGGGAGATTCGTGGCTGAGCAGAAGCAAAGCCAGGAGAGTTGGAGAAGACGTGGTTAATGATTGTGGTTCAGAGCAGACCCTGGAAGCGACCGTCCTCAGGAGCGAGATTCCAAGGGCCTTGAACATAAGAAGAGGAAGCAGAAAGAATTAAATGGCTGAATGACTTGACATTTTATGTGGGATTCAACTCAGTCCAACGGCTGCTTATTTTCCCGACTCTCTGCTGTCACCTGTGATTTTCCTTTTCATTGTCATCTCTACTAATCAAGAAAGTACACTCTCTGTGCCTCTTAATTTATTTTATATATAAAAGAGAAAATATGTTATTTGTAAAATTCAATCATAGATGTAAAACTTTTTCTAATATGTCTGATTTTCTTGCTGTAGTTTCAGCTAATTTTTTCTTTACATTATGCTACCAGAAAGAAAATGTTAAGCAAATAATTACCACCATGTTTCTTGCTATATTTTGAGACCCTGAAATACTGCACTTAGTAGGCCACTGAAGAAAAAACAAAATCAGCTTTATTTGCTTTAACTAGGGGCTTATAAAGAGATGATAAAGAGTACTTATGGGCCAGTCTCAGTCAACCCACTTTGTCTGGATATTTTTCAGTCTTCTCTAGTTTATCCAAGATCTTTAACCCTGTCCTAGGAAGACTATTACACAAAATTTAAGCTTTCTGTTTCCTTCAAAAGCCATCTCAGTTCTCTTTTCCCCTGATAATATGAAAACCTCTAGTCAGTAGATTTCCTTTGAACCTGAAGTATGCATTTTTATCCTCACTGAAGAAAATTATACTGTAGCAGAAAATGTGCACCCCCCCCCAGCCAGTGTACTTCAGTTTCCCAGGTGATAGTTCCAGTTCCAGTTGGGATTGCTCCTGTCTCCTAGAAATGGCTGGTCCCTGTGATGCATAGCTGGTTGCTATGATGCATAGTGTAAGGACCAATCCCCAGTCAACAAACCATGCTGCCTCTGTACTTCCTGTTTGTGTATCCCGTATAAGCCCTAGACCGCCATAGATTGGGCCTGACATTTTGAGGAACAATTGATTCCTAGCCAGTGCCTGTCTGATATAAAGTAAATCTGCCTCCAAACCCTGTGTGTTGTTTCAGTGTTTCTGCTTACCATTGCAGTATCATCTGATATTTTCTTTAAGTAATCTGTGTTCTTCCACCTGTAACTTTATAATGTCAGTTAGCTCACAGATGTCGGGAGAGATCATTTCAAGTTCAGTAAAATGAGAAGAGAGAGAAATAAAGACAGATTAGAAAGATTAAAAATGTATTATAAGGATAACTATATGTGCTTAGGGATAGAGAATTCAAAATTTCAAACAGACAACTCAGTTGTTGTCAAAACCTAATAAGTAAGGGCTCAGGATGTGGCTTAGTGGTAGAGCACTTGCCTAGCAAGCTCAAGGCCCTGGGTTCAATTCCTGATACCAAATAAATAAGTATGTACATAATGTAGACTCACAATATGCATATGCACAATGTATGAATGTACTAAAACATGCTACACATAGTATACACATTGTAGAGGACATTCTTTAGGTAATCTTTCAATGTATTGCCTTAGGTATAACCTAGCCTAGGTTGTTGTGTTCTGGAGGAAGTCTAACAAAAGCTTTGTAAACCCTAGCACCAAAACTAAATGTTTTGCTGTAGAAAAGGAATGGTGACAGGATGGCTATCCAGTCAAGTCTCAGGCCTATGGTAATTGAGTTGTATTGTTCTTGCTAAAACAATTGATAGTCACCCATTAGCCCAGGTGCCTCTTTTGTTTTATCTCAACAAAGGGTTACTAAAAAGGTGATTGGGGCTGCAGACAGGAGAACTGTAAGCCCCCTGATCCCAGAACATTGTCTCTCTTGTATTTCTTTTTCTTCTTACATTTTTATTCATCCGTGGGTACCTCGTTTTTGGGACCTGTTCACCCTGGACAGAAATGGATATTAGACCAACAATACATATAATTATTATCAGCCAGTAAAAATTATAAAACCAAATAAAAATAATTTTCAAAACCCTAGGAGTATGCATTTGGATTATTGCATTAAAAGTGAATTTTTTAGTTTCTTTAACAAAGGATTTTGTTATGCAGAAGAGATCATTCAGAATTTTTTAATCACAGTTATAAGATCTAAATAGTAGTTCTCCATTAAGGCATTAAATTAAGCTAACTAATATTTAATTTTTTATTAAATATTAATCATGTATAAGGGTCACTAATTAATCTTCAGTCTTTTTTACAGTTGAGTGATCTCTGTACATCTTAAATTCTATTTGTAAATTTAAATTATTAATTTTCTTTTCAATACTTTAATTGCCAGATTTAACAAACAAACCTTCTTGAGAGTAAAGAAATCATCAAAATAATAAAATAAATTTATAAGTACAAGGAACTTTAAGACCCCCCCAATTATTCTAATATGTCCATCAACTTAATAGGGGCTGGGGATATAGCTCAGTGGAATAAGTGCCTACCTGGCAAGCTCAAGGTCCTGAGTTCAATCCCCAGTGCCATGAAAGAAAGAAAGAAAGAAAGAAAGCTTAAATCAACTTAATAATATTTCAATTTAAACCACAAATCTAAGTCCATTAAACACTATGAATTTTAAACTATAATTGACAAACTGATGTATTAAGTATAATCGGCCAAATTTCAAACACGAAAAATACAAAAATACTAAATAGACATAGATTTCCTCACACAAAATGTTAATACATGAGCAATGTGTTTAATCTTTATAGAGTTGAAAGATATTAGCCATCAAGAAAATAATTATATCATCCTTCACATAAGATTACCTTTGAAAGATGACTGCTATCAGTTCTTTATGGATTGTCTTTTCAACTGGCTGAACTTCAAAACCAGGTGACATAAGCTGAGTCAGGCCTTGCTTATGACACTGAAGGCACATAGTGGTATACTAAGTCTTATTTCCAACCCATAACTGAGAGCTCATCCTTTGAAACAAAAGACTATTGTTTAGCCCAAAACCTCGGATTTGAGTCATTTTATTACTTATTTTTAGATCATACTCAGACCTATAATACCCACTCTTGAAACTGCCTCATTTGATTGGTTTTGTATCTCTGACTTTTGATAAATTCAAAAAATTTTAAACTCTTACATTTTTTCATAGACTTTTAAATTTTTGGACCACCTGATTCTTACAAACAGTAAGTTAATCTTCCATTAAATTCTGGCTATGTCTCATGATTAAATTCTGGCTATGTCTTCTTTTACTTTTTAATTTTTTAGGACATTTTAGTACCAGAAATTGAACTCAGGACCTTGTGTTTGCTAGGCTGGCACTTGTGCCGCTGGGCTAGATCCACAGCCCTGGCTATGTCTTCTTTACCATAAACTCTCGGATCGTCAAGCTGACACCTTGTAAATATCTTTCTAAAGAAAAAGAAGTACTTCCCAAAGAAGTACTTGTAGGTGTGCAAAAGAATTCAACTGCAGGGATTTCATTACAGTTCTATTTTTTAGTAGGAAATAACCATCAAACAAAATCCTTTTTATTACTTGAAAATTCCATATCCTCAAAAACCACAATCTGTACCTTTTTGTCTCTTTTCATCTAGAATCTACCTTGCGGCACCGTGCACTGAAAGTGCTCAGTAGAGATTCATTAACTAAGTAGAAAACTAAGTATTGACACTGCTGTGCAGCAAGTGTAGCCCTAGAAGGGTGACTTGGGAGGATGTCACATTTCACTGCTTTGAAGGGAACGGTTGGTGTCTTGTAGGCTGCAGGTCAGGTGCTGCACAAACTGACCAGCTCTAATCCTCTCTTTAAAATAAGTGGCCCCTACAATCCTGTGTGTAAAATTCTACATCTGCCACTCTGTAAGATGTAGTTTGAAGACAGAAGAAGGCAAAGAAACTTCTTGATACCCTTGTCTCATTTGTCCTTTAATGAGAGCAAAGGATGTGGCAAAGACAGTGGCCTTAGACTAGTGAAGAGGTCTGTGCTTCTGATTTACTATCAATTTATGAGGTCACAATGTTACAGGCAGCTGAGTTAGATAGAAATACTATAGGCAGTCAGACAGGGCCGGGCCCTCGAAGGAGCCAACAGACCTGAAGGAGCCAACAGACCTGTGGGACAAACCTTAAGACAAAGGGTGCTAAACAAATGCACCCACTCACTTCCCTAGGTGTAAATGTCAGGGATTGATATTCTAAATAAGTAACAACAACCTTCTAAAAAGCCAGGAAGAGTCGCTAGCCCGACCCCTACAGGAAAAGCCCCCGATCTGTATTCATGCCCTCTTGCTATGTGACTCGCTTCCCCATTTGATCCCAGTCCACTCAGTTTTACCTGGACAATTATACCTGCAATCTTACTGGCTAACCATAGTTTTGTCCATTTCCCCTATCTTGGACCCGCCTCACCTCATGGTTTTTCTCTATAAAAGTCCCTAGAAAAGACAGTCGGTGGGTAACCCACTCGGGCCCCCCTTCTGTCCCTCTCTTGGATAGAAGCTTTCTTTCTCTCAATAAATATATTCTGCTCTTAACCTCCGTTGTTCCTAAAATTCATTCTTCGATTTTAGAGAACACAAACTCGTCTGATATCGTTCAGGTTGGGAGATTTATTTTCCTGTATCAACAAGGCTTACATTTTTCAAAATTTGAGTAGTAAACATGTATTTACTTTATTTTTTTTTCATGTATTTACTTTATAATAGAAGGCAGCCTGCTTCAGTTAATTCTATAATCTGCTCCAGTTTTTCTCAATGGTTAAAAAACTTTTGACTACAGTTGCATAACCCACGGTTGGAGACTGGGCAGAGTGTAGAAACTCACTGTCATTGAAAACCTTAGCTGTACCAAGGGTGAGCCTGGTAAGTCAGAACGACAGTGAAGAGGGGTGCCCAGCAAACGTCCTAAAGCTTTGATATCTGGGTTGGGCTGGCTCCAGACATTTGCACTTACCTCCTTGAAGTGGAAACTCTCTCAGGGTGGTGAGCTGAAGGTCCCGCCCAAGGCTTCAAGTAAATAGTAATAAAGTTCTCACTTCCAAGGTGAGGTAGACGGTATGTGTGTGGACTATAACCCGGGTATAGAAAATGCTACTGTAACTGTTGTATAAAGGAAAAAGTCTTACCGTGAATAAAAAGCTCAGCAGAAGTAAAGAGTGGTGAATGAGGGGGACTCAGAGGAAGTTATTCCTGTCTAGAGTTGCTAGAAGTCATGACATCCTTGGCAATAGTCTTCCAAGGCTTGCTGGAGAAGGTGGGGTTTTAGCAGTTGTCTATCTCAAATGCATATACCACAGAGATCCACACGATACCAAATTATGCCCCTTCAAACTTGGGAGATCTCTCAAGGAAAAAGAGAAAGCTGGAAACATGTTTCTGGGGGTCTTACTGGGAAGCACAAGGTTCATGAGTTAACGGCACCTTCGACTCATCTGAGTATGGTCACCTGATGGTCTGGAGTCTCCTCCCTCTCCAGCCTTCCCTTCAATCCTGTCATTCGGATGCTTGATCTCCTCCCACCTCCATTACAAGAGCCCTGTGCCCTCCACACTGCCAATGCCCAGCCTTCATGGTATCTTGGTTGGTTGCCGACTTAACATTTAAGAACTATATGTAGTAGAAAATCATCATGCTGTGTGATCTGAATGGGATGCATGACATGGGATGGTTAAAGGCAAACAACTCACTCTTGGCTCTGGGCCTGTTTCATCAGTTTTACCAAGAAAACAGCAGTCCACACTTCCCAGCGCTGCTGTCAGGGTGAAGTAAGCAAATGTCTGCAAAAGCACCAGGATAAAGCAGTATGTTTACCAAAACACAAAAATATGGCCAGTAATAGACGAGTTTTATGGCAGTCTGATTAATTTTCTTCTTGCAACAGACCTCTCCTTGGCTCTTTCTCATCGCCAAAGAAGTTCTAGTCATAATAACCACATCCAGCTTAGCATGAAGAACAATAGGCTTCACAAGTAAACCAGAAAATGTGAGTTTTAAGATTTAAGATTTATGATCCTTTCACGTGTCATTAGCAACTTGGAGCTTCAGGTCCTAAGTATGGTTAAAGAAAAGCTCCTTCCCAAACCAAACTTCTGCTCATAAAATTATTCTTCCTTTTCCCACCCCTCGTCAATTGTCTACATTCTACTGCTCAGCCAGATTTCACCTGCAGGAATCAACCTCGCCCTTACGGTGCACTAGTACTAATACTTATGAGCTGTGAAACTCTGGTAGAAATTTGGCCATGACAATAGCACTCATTATACAGCCCCAATTTATTGAGCACTTCATATCTGTCAAATTCTTACATGAATCTTGCAAAGTATAATTATCCCTGCTTTGCAAATGAAGGTACTAAGACTAAAAGAGGTTAGGGAAAGATGCCAGGATTTAGATTCACAGAATAAGGTTTCCATTACACCAAGCTACTTCTAAAGTGCTATACTTTGTTCCTTTTAGTTTTTTAATTTGTAAGTTAATTTATTTGTGCCGCCTTGCATGTTACTCACGGCAATGCTTCTGAACAAAAGGCTTACATTACAATGCTTTTATGTGTGTTTCATCTTCTTTTCCAAATTATAATCACCTGTTAGACAAATATAATTCCCTCCAATTCTTAGATGCTGTTGTATGCTTTTAAGACAAAGAATGCTAAATGCTCCCTCTGTGTGCTTATTAAATAACTGAACTGATGAAAAAGAGAAACCAGAGGCACCACAAATCATTTCTTCCCATTCAAATTGAATATTGACTTAAATTAACATTGCAAAGGCAGCAGAAATGCCACCTCCCCAAAGAGGTCAGGTCCTTAAAATGTCTAGTTCAATGTCACCGACTTTCCAAACGAGGGATTTGAGTTATTTGCTTTTCATGATGAGTTGCGCCAGAACAGAGCTAACCCAAATCCTTGCTTCTTGAATGTTTTTTAAAAAATAAATTTGCAAGTTGATGTTTCACTATGGCAAACACATTCAAAAGGTGGCAATAAAAACCAATGTTTTCTTTGTTACCCAGCTTTTAAAAATAGTTTACCTCTGTGTAAGGCTTTTAAACATTCAGATATTACTAAATATATTCTCTTATGAAAATGTCAACTGCCAAGATTCAGCCCACAGGCATATTTTTATAGGCAAGTTACATATCCCTGAAAAATTATAGAAATACCCAGTAACGCCTACATCTCCAAAGCCAAAATCCACAGCAGTTTTCAACTGACTTTATGCCATGGGAGGCAGCCATTTTTTTCCAACTGAAAATTTGTACTAATCTCAAAGGAGATTTTTAAAAAATGATACGTTTTTTAAAACATGAAGCATCAAACCATCCATTTCAGTAAGAAGGGAAAACACAAACCAAAAATATATCACATGTTCATTGAACTCAATACTGTTTATTGTATTTGTAAATAAAAAGAGCCTATTCTATATTTTTTCATGAATATATCATAAATATTTCCTCCAATTTATTTAATAGCAATAGGGCTACACTCTCATCAGTTATGTTCATGAGCTTCAATTCTTATGGACTTGGTTATTATCAAGAAAACCATGCCTGTAAATTACAGTTAAGGCTTGGAGAAGTTGCATTATCAGTCAAATACCAAACATTGAGTGAGTGCTTATAACGTCTGAGACACTGGACTAGAAAAGGCGGTCATATTCAAAATAGAAAAGATAATTCCTCTTTTTAAAAACAAAAGTTAAACTGAATACAGATTATTATTATTATGTGTTTAATAGTATGTACAGAAGCAACTGATTTCAGCAGATCTTTAAAGACTGCTGAAGTTGGGAAGAAAAGTAATTTTTTGAAAACTCTGAGCAAAACAATTTTCTGAACTGCTCCTTGAGATGACCAGCCTTGAAACGCTGTGGCTGTCCCGTGATATATTGGTCCCATACCTTATGCATTGTTTAGTCTGGCATTCACCCAGGATTTCTAGTTTGAGCAACATAAAACAAAGTTACTTAAGATTTTTGAGACCCTTTAATATGGTAATGCAGTCCCCAAATATCTCAACAATACAAAGTTTTTGATGTTTTTGTGTTTTCTTTTTATAGTACTTCTAATATGTAAGGGATCCTATGTTCACATCCATGTTAACCTTCTCAGGAGCCTGGAAGTTCAAACGGAATTAAAAAAGAAATTTGTACTCTTTTGCTGTTATTCTAAAACCAAAGAAACACCTTTGAAGCCATCATAACAAGTATCTACTAGTTGAGTGATGTCAGTGTCTCCACTTACAGTTCAGTTTATGACTAGGTCAGCAGTAAGCCAAAGGACTTCAGCTTTGTCATACAAACCACACTTCCCAGCAATCTGAATAGAGGAGGCAGGTAGGAAGATGGGTTTGTTACATTCAGCACCGTGTACGGGCTTTTGAGCTCAAGAGAAAATGTGCCATCACCGGCCGTTCATTATCCTAGACTGGGAAACTATGGTAGGTGTATGATTCTGTCTTTTTTACGTTCCAGCTCATGGCAGTACATTACTCTGGGCATAGGTACAATTTCAAAACTTTAAAGAACTACTTTCATGATTGTGTTTGATAGGACACTTAAAAATGCCGGCAGCAAAATAAATGATAGTCCAATGTGAAAAAGAACAGCTGCAGTGAATCAAAGAACCCTCTGGAAAAGGTGGAGGACTCGCGTGCACAGGTAGAACGAAAGTCATGAACACATCCTTTGACCGTTTAATTTCACACTGACAGTTTAGTTCTAGGGAAACAACCTCAACCATCACATTAATGTCTTTGATGCTTTACTTTGGCATTGAACTGTCAATTTTTCTTGGGTTTATTTCCTAAGACCCACAATAACTGGGTCTCCAGTTTCCCTAGCCTAATATTGGTCTAGAGTTTTAAATAAAATTAATTACAGTAAAATTAAAATTTAACACTGAGATTCTTCAAAATTTTGGCTCCCCCTTCACTCAAGTTTTTAAAACATTGATATACCGAAGAATGAATTTTTAGTCAAAACATTATTTAGAAAGTTTAAGCCAGAAGAAGTTTAGGCTTTCAAAACATTATTTAGAAAGTTTAAGTTATAAGCTATAAATGAATTTTTAGTCAAAGTATTATTTAGAAAGTTTAAGCTATAAGCAGTAGAGTATAATGTATTCATATTATGTATTATTGTATATGAATGTTATAATCACATATTTTATTTTTTTTAAGTCTATTAAAATTCTTTGGCACATGTATACAGGAAAGAATATTCAATATCACTAACTAGGGAAATACATCTCAAAACCACAATCTATTAAAATGACTATTTTAAAAGAAAAATAAAAGAACAGGTGTTGGAAAAGATAAGTATAATGACATTTTTAAAAAGAAATAGTCAGGAACTAATACTAACCCGAATAACATACCTTATCTGTTGCTAGTTCTACATTATGAGGTAGGCGTTCAGCTATTCTGTCCTTCAAAAATCAAGCTTAAGTCTGCACTCGAAGCCCAATAGTAAATTTTGACTGAATGCTGAGGCTAGGGCCAAACTCCCATGCGTACTCCATTACACATGTATGTGTTTTTAAAAGTTTTACTCGGGGACATTATTACATTTTTAAAAGGTAGTTTGTATTTTTACCAACTGAAACAGTAAACTAGTACGTACCTTTCAGGAATCAAATTATGAGACTGTCTTCTTCAATACTTTTTGAACTAAAATTAAGGTAAAAGCAAGATTATTTTTTAACAATGGGAAATGAGAAGACTGTCTCTTGGTGGAGGGCAGCAGTATGTGCATATATCAGGGCGAGGATTCCGTGGATAATTGGCTTTTTTTGGCAGAAAGACGGGGCTTTATTTGTTCCCACACACTCTATATTCAAATTTCAATTCAATCTTTTCCTAATTCATTAATCTTGGGAAACTTATTTATTTTCCAGACAATTGGTAGCTTTATTTATAAAATTGAGAGGATTAAAAAGTACTTTTCAGGGTTGTTGATATTACATAAGTTAATCAATGCATAAGATAGACCCCATCACTAGTACATGGTAGAAAAAAATTACATGGCCTCCTCCTCAGGGGAATGTGTCGCAGTAGAAAAGTAGAAAAAATAAAGTGCTATCATGTTTTTGGTAAACAAACAAATAACTAGGTGCCTCTTTTCTCATTTTTTCCCAAAGAAAATGATTTTTACTGGTACATTTTTGGTACACGGAACGATTACATTTGTCACAGGGCATTTGAACCTGTGCATATTGCTTAATTTTTCTTTTGTCCCAGTCCCCTCCCCGCCCTTCAATCCCTCTTCCCCTCCTTATTTACAAAAGCTTCGTTTCCACTTCGTTCTTTTGTGTCTCTCTCTTTGGTTTTCTTACTTTTCCTTCCCTCCTCCCCGCTCCAAAATATAAGGACAAGAGTGTATAACAGATACGGGGAAGTAGGAAGAAAATGTTTTTTAAAAATTGTCATTTCTTTCATCTCATGCTTGACACTATGTCTGTCCGCATCACGGAATTACGTGTAGGGCAGAAATGTTCAGGCTCCTGAGATGAAAGGAGTGGAACAGAGAAGACGGTTGTTTCAGCCACTTCGGAAATGCACCCAAAGGAAAGCTGAATTCCACCGCTGTCCTCTCGTGTTCTCTCCTGAGCTTTCAGGAGAGACGAAGGGACCGCTCAGACGGCTGTTGGGTTCAGCTCTGTTCTCCACGAGCTGGGAGAAGTAAACCAGAGCTGCAGCACACCACCCATTTCTTCTCTACGCCCAGGAAGATCCCCGAGACTGCCCAACGCACCAATCGTATCCCTAGAAAAATAGGCGGGCAGAACAGCATGGGGGGGGCGGGGGGGGTGGGCTGGAATGCATCCCACAGTGCATAAATTAGCGTTTCTTCCCTTTAAAGTCCAGTTCCCATCTATAGTTTGGGGGAACTGGAAATATTTCTATTACAGTTAGCATCAACAGTGATTTTATTGTTACACGGTACAAAGATGTTTCTTCTCATCTTGAAATAGGCCAAATCCTAAAAGAAACAATCCTTAAAAGTAAAAACTATGCCTTTCATTTTTCTAGAAAATGCTTGGAAAATAGAATGGCTGTCTAAGACAAAACTTAATCAACTACCCATTTCTAAAAGGGAAAAGAATTCAACAGATCAAGCCCATCTCTTTCTCCTGTGAAATGCACCATTATGCTTCTACCTGTGGGTGGGCCATTGCTTTTCTCCTGTAAACCAGGTCCAAACTTTCTATAAATTCACAAATTCCACACATGTCCACTCCCCTAAACACAAATATTCCCAGCTCCAGAATATAATGTGCCTCTCTCTCAAGGGCCCACACTCTACTTTTTTTGAATGTGTACTTTCAACTCTCCCTAATAAACTTCTCTGTGCCTCTCAAAAATAAACAAACACTCTTAATTAAGTGACTTAAGGATCATTGTCAGGATTTTTCAAAAACAATCTCATTTACGATTCACTGCTGCGGTTTTATGCGGAGCTGCAGGTTTGTCTTGTTTATTTAACTGATTTGCTTATTTAGACATGTCCTGCAACTACATCCTCTTTTAGTTTGGTTTTCACAAAATGCTAAGAATATGTTTTAAGTGCTAGGAGACAATGAGAATCCTTATAAGAGCTGCAAGCGTTCTGGATCTCACGCATGGTGCCAGCAAACATAACCAACGAGCCGATAAAAGAAAGATGAAGTCCGGTGTGTGCCAAGGGTCGCTCAGCCACCTGGCAGGAAAGGGTAGACGGAAGGGCTTGGGCTGGTTACAGTCCTCTCCCTCCCCCACAAAAACGCCCCAACCCAGCCCCACAACTTCAACACACTGTTATTTGCATCTACTTTTTGGACAAAGAGTGATCAGGCAGCATGGGTTTCCTTGACCACACTGCCCTGCACCATGAGCTTCCCAGAGTCTCTAAAGAGATAAGGGTTTCTTCCTGTCCAGGGGAGATTCCGCACTGGACCCTGCCCTTACTCTTCCCAGTCTTCTCTAGCCCTTGTCCTGCATCCACCATCCTTTCATGATGGTTCAGTCACACTTGCTGCCTTGATGAGTTTCCTTGATTATTAAACACGTTCTCCCTTCTCCACCCCCAATTTAGTGTCCTACCTGTTTTTCCACCTTTATTACCAAAACTTTACCAAACAAAAAGATCTCAAAAGAAATCACCAATAAAGTGAAAAGACACCCCACAGAGTGGGAAAACATCTTATCTAACTGTCCCTCTACCTAGAACATTTAAAGAATTGAAAAAAGTCATCCCCCCAAATTCAAAGGCCCTATCCAAAAATGGGCACGTGAGATGAATACGCACTTCTCGGATGAAGAAATATAAATGGCAAATAAATACATGAAAAAATGTTCAACATCATTAGTCATTCGAGAGATGCAGACTAAAACAATGCTAGGATTCCCTCTCGCCCCAGTAAGAATGGCTACTCTCAAGAAATCAACGAACAGCAAATGCTGCAATGGCTGTAGGGAAAAAGGAACCCTTCTTCACTTTTGATGGGAATGTAGATTGGTGTAACCACTGTGGAAATCAGTCTGGAGATTCCTCAGTAAACTGGGATTAGAAGTCTCATTTAACTTAACTATTCCGCTTCTGGGTATTTTCCCAGAAGAATTAAAAACATCATACCACAGCAATGTATGTGCACCCATGTTTATAGCAGTGCAACTTGTCATAGCTAAATCTTGGAAACCCAAATGCTCAACTCAGGAGTGGATAAAAAAGACGAGGTATTTTGATACAATGGCGTATTACTCAGCTATAAAGAAAGATCAACTCAAGGCTTTTATAGGTAAATGGATGCAACTAGAGACCATATTCATAAGTGAAATAAATCAGACCCATATTGTCTCCTAATGTGAGAATCTGAAAGCATAAATAAAATCTAGAATGTACAATAGATACTGTGAAAGGGAAAGAAACCTCTCAACAGGAAAGAACAACTGGGATGCGGGAAAGGAGAAAAGATAGAAAGAAGGAAAGGAAAAAATTATATGTATACATAGACAAGATAGCTAAGATAATTGTACTACTAGTTTCTATTGGTTTATTGAAAGGAACAGGCAGTGTTTAATTGTTTGATTAATCTTGCATGCCTATATCTGGTAATCTGAGCAACTACTTTGAAGATAACAATAAGTAATATGACAATCATTGTTGATTTCCTATCAACTTGTTTTGAAATTCTGTATCATTTTTATAGCTTTTGTGTTGTTTTGTTGTCTTTTTGTTGTTTTTGTTCTTTTTAAAGTTAAGGAAAAAATCTTCATCCTCCATTCAACTAAACTGGTTCTTCCAAAGATCCCTGTGGTAGATTAATAACTGCTGGTCAACTTATCACACCCAGATGAAATGAGTAAGCGTGGTGCTGGCTGTGGGAGGCCCACTTGGGGACTGTTGCCAGCAGCATAAGAGGCAGAACTGGAGAAGAAGAAGAGAGGCTGTTGGGAGCTGGTAGAAGCTGTTGGGAGCCTGTTGGAAGTGCAGAGAAGCTGTAAGGAGCTGTTGGTTCTGTTGGAGGATCTTGTCATGCGGGCTTTCCTGACAAACTTGGCTGTTTTCATCCTCCAAAGAGCTCAGGACCTGTTGTCACTGAGAATAGCTTTGGTTCACTTTGGGGGAGCTCTGGTCCTCTCTTTGAGCATTGCTTCCTGGCTCTGGAGGGGAAGGTGCACAGCTCAGTGTCCTGGAGAAGCTTGTTGAGTTGGCTTTCCTGATAGGAACTTGGTTGTCCTGATATCTGAGGAGCTCAGGACCTCACTGTTGCTGAGGATGGCTGTGGTACTTTTCAGTTGGGGAGAGTTCTGGTTCTTTCTTCGAGCATAGCATCCTGGCTCCAGTGCAGATCCCTCAGCCTGCTAGCACAGATCCATCATCCTGCTGGCACAGACTTTCTAGATTCCACCACTGACACTGACGTTTGGGCCTTCCCAGTCAGATCCTTGAAACAGACCTGCATGAGATATTGTTACAGGCTCTAGGTCTTCAGCTGGACTCGTGCAGGACATTATTGTGGGATCCAGGCCCTCAACTGGGTTCTTTGGTCTTTAGTGTGTGAACAGATTTCCTGCACTCTCTTGTAAATGATTCTTTGGGTGACTATTATAAATAATCTTATAAAATATGTGTGCCATATTATATTGCTCCCCTTGCAAAACCCCAAACCACGACAGTCCCTGGTGGTCTCCGCAAACGTAAGCCCAGTGGCCCTTTCTCTCTTCTTCCCTCTGCAGCTCAGCAGCATGTGGCAGTGCTGATGCTCCCTGCTATAGTTCTCTTCCTTGAAGTTTTAGACTTCCCTATCAGAACCTTTGACCTTTGACCTTTGACCTCACTATCCTTTCCAAACTTTTCTTCTACACATTAAATGATGTGCTGCTCAGGGTCTTTCTTGATGCTTTTAGTAGCTCGCCTCTTTATTTTGTCTTTTGGATGACTTACCTTTCAACTTTGTTGGCTTTCTGAAAGTGACTTCAAATATTTGATTCCCATCCTGACTTCTCTCCCAATTCAGCACCTGAATTTCCAGTTGCCTGCAAAGTCCCATCACACTCCACAATTTAAAATTTTATATCTCAAAGCAAAATAGAGCATCCCATCTGAAAACTGTCTCCTCTAGCCTGTTTCATTCTAGCCTGCAAGAAGAGCCTTTGAGAGTACATTCAGTTCTTGCTTTTCTCTTCTCCATTCATTTAATTGGTAAAAACAAAACAAAACAAAAGACTGTGAAACCAAAATGACTTGGGTTGAATCTCTTTTGTTTTCTTTCTGGCACTGTGACATCAGCCTAATTGCTTAACCTCTCAGTTTCTCCATGTGAATTACTCAGGGACCCATATTTATCCAGTCAAGATCTGGGGCCAGCTAAATGAGACCACGGTTACAAAGCACCATGTGTGTTACTGACCCATCATGGACATGGAGATTTTTCTACATTTTACTGTCCTTAGTTTTGCTTGTAAACAGTCTCTCATCTTAGCCTCTTCTCTTTGGATGTTACTGACATAGTCACACCTTTGTTTCATGCCTTATCACAACTTGCCTAGATGATTGCACCTTCTCTAAAAATATCTCCACTTCACAGCCTCCTGACCATCTTCCTTACTGCTGTTCCCATTTTCCCAGGAGCCGTGTCACAGTGCTGGGATGCCACATGTCATCCAGAATAGATGGCAAACTTCCCATCTGGTATTCAAGTTCCTCTATAGCCTGGACTTTTTCAACCTTTTACAATTACTGCTCTTTGTGCATCCCCCTGAGTCCCAGCCTTTGACATTCTGTTCTTTCCTACCTCTTTACCTTTATTTACTCACTGATGCTTTTTGCGAAGTTGCGGCATCCTGGAACTTCACGCACCCATGGGCTCTGCTATCTACATTTGTCAAAACAGAACGTGAGAATAAATCACAAAGTGGTAGCCTCTATTTAGGGTGAAACTATGTTCCAGGAATACTTCTAAGTGCTTTGGAAATACTAATTCATTTAATCCTTATAACAAATAGACGTCAAGTACTATTAAGATCCTAATTCAAAAAAGGTAGCAAATTGAGCCATATTCAAAAGAGTCACGTGAGGTGTTGGTGATCATAATAAACACCCAAGTCAGGCTTCAGATGTAGAGTCCAGATAGCACAACGTTCATGCCGTTAACTGATCACTTTGCTGTCTCCCTCCAAGGTTTGCTGGGGAAGCGTGAGGGTAAGCAGTTCCAACCAAGGTTAGCAGTCTAAGTGAGGCTAGAAACCAGTTCAGGGCCAAGCCGGTGAAGAATGAGTTGCATTGACGCATGGGGAGTTTCAAGGTGGACAATTGTGAAACAAGCAGGCAAGGAACACTGAGCCAAGTTCAGAGATTCATGACCACGTTTAACAAGCACCCATCACCTCCATTACAGTCGATCTGGGAGCGGTTACATTTGTTTTGTTAGCAGTCATATGTGTTTCCCTGCGCCCTGTGAGATGTGAGCTTCCAGAGAGGAGGAATCACATGCTCCTAATTTTGGTTGCCTCTATGGTATGTGACAAGGCAAATCTCAAGTACCCATGTGTGTCAGGAACAGTGTAGGATTAGGGCAACTTTAAAGTTTTTTTTCTCTCAGACTTGCTTCTGTGCTTTTTATCTGATTTCATCTGCTAACTGTATTCATACAGAATGGATGATTGCCAGAGGTTATTTCTAGTCTTCGCAGAATCTGTACAAGTCACCTTTAAACCACTGGGCAGTCTGAAAATGAATTAGGGCTAAAACTTTACAGAACTGACTCTGGGGAGTTTTAATTAGAAGTGCAAATTCATCACACAGATTGCTTTGCCATTTGGTGAATCAAACCTTACCCCAGTGAAATTCCTGCCTTTGGCTCAATTACAAGTGTCAGCCTTATCCCTTTCTGTATTCCCTCTGGCATCTCACACAGTCTCTAAATATAGTAGCTTTGCTATGCATGCTAGATGAATGCATGGCCAGTGATAAGAAATGCAAGTGGAAATTCACATCCAAGCACTTTCTCCTTTTGTCTTTGAGGTTCAAAGTTGTTTTCCTCAGGAGAAATGTTGGCTATTAAACCACTGAAGAGTATGCGTTCTTCGCCCCAAGTCTTCAACTCTCTAGAATTTAACAAACACAAGCATGTTAAAAGCTTTACACAAACTAGAGTTGGTTCTGTACATTATTGACCAATGTTTCCTTTCACTTGGGATTAAAAAAAAGTTTCACTATAGATTTCTCTCAATCACATAACTATGGGAATTTTGAAATTATTAGATCTACTGTCCAATCCTCAGGCAGAACTATGTTCACATCTTCCCCTAACGGATGACGACTTACCGTTGGCTATCTTTAAAGAACAGTCATCTGCTATCGTGTGTAATAGCTCCAGCCTTATTTCTGACCTAATCTTTCTGACATTTCTTTCTCCTTCTCTCTTCAGTGGAGCTTGAGAACAGCTGGGCAACTTTGTATAATTACTTTGCAAAGTCATTTCTCTTGGTCAAGTAGAGATATATAAAAATTCAGGAAATGGAACTACTGAATTAAACACCCCTACCTTCTGGGCCTTCCTTTATATCAAACATACTTAGAATATACACACAATTTCTATATCCTCTGTACCTGTACTTCGAGTACAAACATTTGCGACTAAGTCCTGGTTCTAACTCTTACTAGCGGGCTTTATCAGATTATAACATAATATTATGAGATTTTGTTTATGTGTAAAAGAGATTTTTTATTCACCCACACAAAGGTTTTTTTCATCTGTCATGAACTAGTACACTGTTATGGCTTGTATCTAGATACCCACCAAGCCTCATGCAGCCTAGGTGCGGCTGTTTCAGAGGTAGCTCAATCTAGGGTGTATAATTGGTTTATGGTGCAATGCTAGGATTAAGGGTGAGCAATTGCTGGATCAGTCCACTGATTGGTTTGGCACTGCCCTGATCCCAATAGCCTGGATACACTATAAAGAAGGCTTGTGTTTTCCCTTGCTTGCGATGAACTGTTTCTTCTCTTTGATGTGTCTCTGCCATGTACCACATGCCTGAGAGCCAGCTAACTATGGACCGAAGACTCTGCAAACTGTGAACTAAATAAATCTTTTCCTCTTTAATTTTGAGTGTTGGGTATTTTGTCTCAGCAATGAGGAAAATAACTAAAACGTACACATGGTACACATAAAAATACCATGAAATAATATAATATGTAAAAGATGATAGTTGATGTCTCAAGCATAAACTGTGAAATCCTTTTCCATTTCTACTCCAGCTTCCCAAAATTCTTTATCTTATATAAAAGTTCCCTATCCCTATGTTTTATGGGGATGGGAGTAGGTCAAATTAGCTGTAATACATTACCTAATTATCACAAGTGAATGGGAATTTATACTGGGTTGCTGACCTTCTTCATAATACTGTGAGTTTTTCAGCACAAGGATTCTGTCTTATTGATCTTTTTAGGGTCTACTGCCTAATAACGTATGAGTTGGAATTTAGCAAATATTTATGGGATCCAAAATTGCCTAATTGAATTATTTATAAGTCAACACTCTAACATTGGGCAGTTACCTGAAGGAGATTTAACGTACCACTGACAACTACTAGCTTCTTCCTTTTTTAAGTGGATAGAAAGACATTTTCCTTCCTGCCTCCCAAATACAACATTATAAAGATCCCAAATTTAGTGACAAACTAGGTCCAAACTGAGTAATATAACACATCTCGGAAATACTTCTTTGCCCAGAAGCGATCTTTTCAGTCTAAAAGAAAAAAGTGGCGGTCACATGGAGCAGTAAGATTAATTATTAGACAGGGAAACCAGTAAGATGTTTGAAGACATGTGGCTGAGGGAAGCAAAGAACATTTCAATGGTAAATACTTTACCATTTTACTCCAGAGACATAGCGAAAGCATTCGAAAATCTTAGGGCCAATTATGTGAACTCTGGACAGTGCTGGGAGGATAGTTAGGGCTATGTGGGTGCTGCAGAAGAATATTTCCTTTCTTTATCCAGTCTCCCAGAATGAGTTGCCATGAATGCCTAAAATATTTGCTGTGATGTCTCTTAAAGTCCCATCAGAAGTTTTTTTGTTTTTTGTTCTTTTCCTCTTGCTTCAAAAGCAACTATTGTCACCTTAATCTTTTTTTTTTTCAGTTTGCCTCATATTAGTGTCTGCTTTTGGATATTTGTAGCAACTTCATAAATTCTTTTAAGTCTTTTAGGTTAACCATGTGATGAAAAGGTTTCCATTTAAAATGCAAAAGTGCCATAGAGATGTAAGTAAGAAAATTTTGGTTTCTTCTATTCTTTTTAGTTATCTTGGTCAAAAAAAGGAACTACCTGAGTTTACCTATGGGGTGGCCTGAGCCAGCAAATGAACAGAAACATTTTCTTCTAAAAATCCTTGATGCTTGCATATATGAACGTTATATGAACCCATGGTGACCGGGTGGGCAGCGGAGAGAGAACCTCCCGGAGGAATGCCACTCAGACACGGCAATATAGCAACATGTGAAGGACAGAGAGGAGGGAGGTGGATATCCTGAACTCGGGAGGGATCTGAGATAGGAAGTGAAACCCTCGGAAAGTCTAA